>APFE031040915.1:55165-87000 GCA_000404065.3 Pinus taeda
GCAGGGACCAAAATGCGAGGTGGAAGATCATGGAATCTTCCAGAAGCTTCCCCTCTGACACTTGCCACTCCATTTTCGACCAGGGATGAATAAGAGATCTTCATTCTCCAAGTGGAATCAGGAACTATCATAGAGAAGACACTAATCAAGATCCCAAAAGATGACTCACCTCTCTGTAATCATCTATATATGGATCCCTCATTATAGAGATCTAGAGGCTGGAATTTTGTAACTTATTGAGAAGTGTTGTTGGTATTCTGGTGTACATTCACAGTGTTGGGTGATTTTTCTTTGCTTGAGGTGAAAGAAGCGCTTCTTAGCTGGAGGATGATGCTGGGTCAGAGTTGCTCATGGTTATAATCCTCTTGCTACTTTTTATCTGAATAAAGATATTCTTGTTTCCTTCCATATCCTGGTGTACTTGTTTATATATGCTTTTATATGGTTAATGTACATCTGATCCTACATTATTTATGAATTTAGATCCTTGGTTCTTGCATACTAGTATGTTGTGGTGATTCTACAGGTCCTTTTGAAGCTGAGCAGACAAAGAGCAAGTAGCAAAGCTCTATTAAGAAGGAGAGGGAATCGAGCGCAATACTCAGGTTGGCCCTCTTGGTTCTCCTCTCATCTATTTTCATAAAAGGAATCAATAGTAGACTTTGATTGTTTGGTTCTAAGATAGCCACCCATATTAGTGGGAATAGTAGCATCCGTGTGGACACTATTCCCATATAACACCACTCTCCACCAAGATGCAAGAAGATATACCAGTTGGTGTGACTAGTGTAAAAGAATGCGGAAACATACTCCCAGGGATGAAATTCCTTTTCAACCTCAAGTGACTCTCAAGCCATTTGACAAGTGGGGTGTGGATTTCGTTGGGCTCATTGATCCACCATCAGGGCAAAAAAAGTACATAATTATGTGCACTGATTACTTGACAAAGTGGTTTGAAACCAAGGCTATCAAGGTGGAAACAAAGGAGAAAATGGTTGAGTTCTTAAGGGAGAATGGGTTTTACAGGTTTGGGTACCCTAGAGATCTAGTCACTGATCGGGGTGCTCAATTCACCTCACACTTGATTGAGAATCTGTTGAGTCAGCATAAGATCAAGCACAGGAAGTCAACTTCTTACCATCCTCAAGCCAATGGAGAAGTAAAGGTTACCAACAAAGCATTGGAAATCATTCTGACAAAGGTGGTGAGCAGCAACAGGAAAGATACGGCTAATAGATTAGTGGAGGCCACTTGGGCCTATAATATAACTTGGAAGGCAACCACTGGCTTCACCCCTTATGATTTGGTCTATGGAAAGAAGGCTCTTCCCTCCATTGAGTTTAAGTAATACACTTTGAGAATGGAAGCACAATTGGATTTGGATGTTACAAGGGCACAACAAGAGAGGTTGCTCCAACTCAATGGGATAGATGAATTTAGGATGAAAACCATCCTACACACAAAGGTGACTCAAGTACAAAGAAAGGTTTGGCATAACAAAAACATCAAAGACAAAGTTTTTCAATAGGTTGATTGGGCTCTGCTATATGACTCCAGGTTCAAGGAAATCAAAGGAAAATTGATGACCAGATGGTTGGGCCCATATGTGATAGAAAAGTGCCATGACAATGAGGTTGTTTAGATTAGAACCACTAACGAAGAAGGTATCCCCTTGCTTGTCAATGGATACAGATTGAAGTCCTACAAAATATCTCTGTTAAAGGAAGAGTTCATCGGTACTATTAGTAAGGAAGTGAATGTGATTGGAAGTGTCTTAGCTTCCAACTCACCAAATTCTTGAAGAATGTTTTATTTTTGAATAAAAAATGAAAAAAAAAAGAGAAAAAAACAATAAGGGACCTAGGTGAAAACCTCCATGAGGCACCTCAGGCCAACTTTTGGGTTGAAAACCTCCTTGAGGTAACCCAAGAGTGGAAAAAAGGAAAATAAAATATCCCTAGGTGAAAACCTCCCTTGAGGTGCCTAGGGCAAGAAAACAGGTTGAAAATATCCTTTTAGGCGACCTGTGTATCTTTAAAAGAAAAGGATTAAAAACAATAAAATGCTACGGAAAGGACCTCAAACCTTCCCATTAATGAAAGAAAGAAGTGGGAGAAAATAGAGAAGCATGCAAGATTTTATCCACAAGAAGAGACTACATCAACAAAAGATTGGGATGTTAGAGAGGTCAAAAGAGAAATGAAAGCCATGGACATAGATTAAGTTGCTCAGAGGATGAGAAACACTTTTAGTAGGGGGTGATGACGAGGCTCATTTATAGGTAAATTAGAAGGCCCTTAATGCCACTCTCCAACTTATTAAAATGAACTCTTCTCACATTTATTTACATATTTTATTATATTTTGATTAGTGAGAAGGGTGAAGGTGAGATGTTATGCCATGTGGCCTAATGTGCATTAATTGTAGGCTTTGGAGCATTTTTTGGCTAATTTAAGTGAAAGAACTCGAAGTAGACAAGAAAGATGGATTTTAGGAGATTGGATCTCCCTCCTTAACTCCTTAATCACTCGAAAATTCCTCCACCAGATCTCATCATCTTGGAGTTACAAGCAGTCAAGCATACCTAGATCATTGGCATCCAAACCGATGATAGTTGGCGAAAAGTAGATCTCAAGTTTGGGAGCCAAGCCTCCATAATTTTAAGGAATTTGTTGGTAGCTTCATTTGTATAAGTAAGAAGGCCTAAGACCTCATGAGGATTCAACTTTTTGTTTTGTAGCCAAGAGGCATTTTCAAGCTAAAACATTGTGACTGATTACTCTTATGTATTTTTCACATTTTAATGAGAATGAGAAGCATCCCATTGATCTGACACCGAGTTTAATCAGAGGGCTGAACCTCTTGGGTTATGGCCCAACCCTAGAAGTAGGGGTTCCTCTTTTTGTATATGTATGCTTAGATTACATTGATAGTTAGTTGTTGAAGTGATTTTTGTTTTTCTTAATCTGCAAGTATTTGGATGATTACTTAGTTTGCTTCCATTAGTGAAAATATAGATCAATGGTAAAATAGTGAAAGTAAATACTTCATAAAATATTGTGGTAGTGGCGTCTACCTCATATCCCTTATGGGATCATGGTTTGAGGGTCCCACTCTCATAGTCCAAAAACAAATTTATTGTTTGATCAATGGATAACTTAGAAGTTCTTGTTGGGTAGATCATTGTTTCTCAATTCCTTATAAGTATCTACATTTGTCATTTTGGATTCTTGAGTTTTCTATGGTTTAGAATCACTTCCATTCATAGACTTAGCCATTAGCCATTAATAACTATGTTTTTCCTAAATTCAACTCATCTTTTCTATATATAAATGAAGTTGTGCATAAATGAATAAAAGAATGTATGTTGTTGGAGGAGTTTCTAATCTGTAGGGAGACCTCATCTCACTAGCCTCATCCAAGTCTTCTCCACCTACGCTGCTGAAGTCTACCAACCCCTAATCTAAATTTTTGATTTATAGCAAAGTGGACATCTTCCTTGAGAAAATCCAACCATCTTGAAGACTTGGGTAGTTTTCACCTCCTCTATGCCTTATTACCCCACCAGACACCTTTCCCGCACTTTATTTCACCTTTCCTACCTTCCTATAACTTTCAACCTATTTCCTGTAATAAAACAGGACATCCTGTAGTACTACAGGAAACCCTGTAGTAGCCTGTTTTAAGCCCGAATTGAGCAGAAATGATCATTTGAGCTTAGGTTAGGCCTCCACTTACCTTCCATACCCTCAATACTATTCTGGACCTATTTTCACATACCTGTCTCCCCTTCAAAAGATCAAGTTCGTTCAATTAGCATTTACATTCATAAAATTGAAAATAAAAAAGGATTTTATGCAATTTCTACTTAGTACATGCATACAATAGTCACGTTACTTTTAGGATAATTTCCATGCTTATTTAGTCCATATAACTAGATGTTAGATGCAAGGTTAAGTTAGGTCTCTTTTGCAAGCAATATGTGTATATTCTTAGCTAGATAATTTCATTTCACTTTAAAGCACTTTCCATTTCAACACTTCCATTTCCTAGAGTAGGGAACATTTCCTTTTTGCATTAGGAATAGTTTTCCCTTTGCTATTTTGATAGTTAGACTCCTTCTAGTCAATAGAAGACTGGTTTGAAACCCTAGTGGTCTATCACCCTAGTTGAAAAGTGACAAGAGTAGACCTTTTCATCTACTGTGTATACAACACTGTCACGTCCAAGTTTGTACAAACCTCAGGTTGATGAAGTAAAGCTGGTAGCCCTAGGAGTTGAAACGTCCTTGGTACAATACTAGAGCTCATCATAGTCCACTGATTTTCTCATGATGAAGTCCACTCAACCGAAGAACAACCAACATTTGGGTGGTAAAAAGAATAATAAAAGGAATAGACAAAAGAATCAAAACCCTCATTATTCTTAACCCAACCCTCAGAGTCATGGAGGGGGAACTAATGAAAATCATTGTAAAATAAAGTTCCCCTATAAAATTTGTCAATTTGACCAACTTACTCACAAATTCCTTTGAATGCATGAGATCCATAGGCTTATTTCACCACTATCTACTCAATAGCTTGCCATTTTGACTCATCCATTCCCTACAAAACCCCAAAAATAGATGGTTTCTCAACAACTTCAACCTTCACAAGGGGGCAATGAGGGGTCATCTTATTATCATTATCATAGCTTATACGTCTTCATGTGCAAGGGAGATGTCAACGTGACTACGCGAGCCAAAATTTATGATGTTCTGAAGTCAAGTTCTACCTCTAAGGACTCATCATCTTCACTACCATCCACTGGACCTATCACTTTCGATAATCCTATTGAACCTATTTATCGCCCTCCCAAGGGTGTTCTTCAGAAGATGACACACAATCCTTCTATTAAGGCTACTTAACATTATATTATTGTTGAATATCTTGCCCAAGCTCCTTGTGCCATGTCTGCCTTGGAGGTCTTGCAAAGCTATCCTCAGCAGTGGAAAGCCTTGTTGTCTGCCATTGGTGGCATTGACCTATCCGAATCTAATCTTATCACTTTTAGCGCTGATAAATTTGATCCTCAACTTTCACACCAGATTTCTTTCCAGATCATTGTATGTATTTTCCATCGGAATATTCATCGCACTTTAGTGGATGAAGGATCTTCCACATGTGTTATGTTTGTATCTTGCTAGAAGGCTCTTGGCTTTCCAACGCTTGCTACCTACAACACGACTCTCCAAGATTTTAATGAAAACAACTTTATTCCCAAGGGGGTTACTCCAAAATTTTCCATTGAGTTAGGAGAAAAAACTATCCAGGTTGATTTCGAAGTTGTCGACACCATGTTAGATTACAACCTACTCCTTGGCTGTAGCTGGTTCCTCGCGTCTTGTAACGTCCCAGCTTCATGCATGGGGCTAGTTATGGAAATAATATAACACACACCCAACAAAAAACTCTTTACGGTTTTCGAGAAATGAGCCACCATCATCTACAATCATTTTTGGATTTTCTCGAGAACCATGATTCAAATTTGGCTCAATTTGTTTTGTGGAGAAGGGTTATAATGATATTAAATTTCTGAAAAAAATAATCTTAATCGGCTTACCGTTTAGGCTATATTAAAAAAATATCAGTCGTTGTGCTTCTCTGCTGCGTTTTTCTTGAACTAGGAAGTTGCGCAGTGCCGATGCCACACTTTCACACAATCAGCCTTTTGGTCGATTTTTTCAAGTCAAAACCTCTTGTAATTTGTTTTTATGATCATTGTAAATATTATGAGACATCCAAGGACTCATTAGCTCTATTTGAGTTGAGAATTTAATGTAAAAATTCTTGGAAAAGATCTAGTCAAGCAGTCCCTAGTTTCTAGAAATTAGTTCTATTTTCATTGCGTAAGTTAGAAACAAAAACACCAATGAGGAATTCGGTTCTTAGAGGTGGGAACAAACTTTTATTAGCTTATTTATGATATTATTGTAATTAATCAAATGGTTGGTCAAGTTCAAGAGAAGGGACATTGTGTACTACACTTTTTTTGATATATTTCACAGTGAATGAAGACATAGGTGGTGTTATCAAAATAAGCTTCGTTTTTTATTTATTTTTATAAAATGTTGACAGTTGTAGTGTCAACATTTAAATTGTAATAAACAGGGAAAACATTGATAGTGGATTATCAGTGGTTTTTATGGTTTCGATAATTTTTTCAGAACAAGGTTTCTATCGCATTTTTTACTATGTAATTTTCAAAAAATGTTGACAACGCGAGTATCAGTGAAAATTTGTAATAAAAATTTTTAAAATGCTAACAATGGGATTGTTAGCATTATTTGTAATAAATAGGTTTAAAATACGACAGTTATAAAATCAGTGCCAAATGCAAAATTCAAACTTTTTCATAACCAAAGAATAGCACCAATGGAATATCATGTTTAATCTCAAGTGTTTTCTCAATGGTGGAAGTTATGAAACAAGCTCATCAGTCAAAGGGAAAAGGTGTCAAAACATATTTGTTTTTACTTCACACAAAACTATGTTCTTTAAATTGTTTTTCTTGTAAAAGGAAGTACATTTGGGAGAGGTTTCTAAATAGATGGAAAGATATTTTCCAAATGAGAAGGAGTTTTTTGTCCAAAACAAACCCATTTAGAAAAAACCTTCTTGGTTTTCTAACAGGTGTTATGGTTTGAAATATTCGAAGGGATATTTGAAAGGTTATTTTTAGAATTTTACAATCTTGTTTTAGTAATTTTTTTTCAAAATCATATTCCAGACAAATGAGAATAAATTTTATGAAACCGAAAGATTTTTTGTCCACAATGGATCCATTTAGAAAAATCTCTCTTGGTTTTCTAAGAGTTATCACGGTTTTGTATTTTCAAAGGGATCATTGGAGCCTATTTTTCATGATTTCATGAGGAAAAATCTCATGAATAGTTGTTGAGTTGGATGCCACATCACCAAATTCGACCTGCTAATCCTTATCTCCAACCATGACTCCAACAACATCATGATCTTTAGGTTCAAATAGGATTAGGAAGTTTTCTATATGCATGTATTTGATAAAGTATGTTATTATTTTTGCATTTTGTAATTAAGTTTTTCTAGAAACTTGTTTGAGTTTTGCAGTCTTTTCTATAAATATAATTTCTGTAGAAGAAGAAAAGGTTGGAAATTAATTGAAAAACATATTTGCAGTCTAATATATTTGAACAATCTTGAATTTATTTGTAGTTTTTATGAGAATTGTTTAGGAAACTCGTGTTTCATCTCCCTATCAGTATTTCTTTGTTATGAAAATCCTCTTTCATCTCTGAGAATGTTAGTTTCTAATATTTGATTTCATTTATTCTCCTCTCTAGCATTATCAACCATTAGTATTTTTTATTTCATTCATTTAGAAACTCTGTTTCTTTCTTTGAAAATGTATACCCTATTGAGCATCATACCTAGCCTAGCATCTGAGTGATTGAAAATTATAGATAGAGAGAGCCCTCTCTAAAGCTAGAAGGGATAGATTATAGCTTACAAGTGGTTTTGTGGTTACCTCTGAGTTTCTCTCCTCAGCTTGGAGAAATTACGAAGAGCTAATAGGAAAAAAGGTGGAGTAAATTTCGACTTTACAAAGGTTGGCCCTAGGAATGAAAAATTTGTTAAGAAGATCAAGCATATCCATACATGGGTAAAAGACACACTGTAGAGGTCACTAAAAAAATATAAGGCCAGGAATTATAAACACAAAACAGAGAATTTCCTTACGGTGGGAAACACAATACGGTTACAATTGAACAAGGAGAGGCTACAAGGTCCTCGTATAAAAAGCAAGGCTTTGCACTATAGTCCCTTTGACATACTAGAAAAGGTGTGAGGTAATTCCTATAAACTCACTCTACCCCCATACATGTGTATTTACTTGTGAACATAGAGAATCTAAAACTTTATGAGCCTTCCATGTTAAATCAGGAAGAGGAATACGTCCTACCTTTTGTAGAGGATTTGGCACCATTTGCTCAACGAGAGTTGACGAAAGATACAATTTTTCAAAAGATGTCTAGAACTACGAGATGGGGGAAACATAATGTTGGGCCTTTCAATTGGTATGATTCTTCCCTTTGTTTCTTTAGTTAAAAATTAGTTTTTCAAGTTCTTTAAGTTCAAATTGTAATAATTTGGAAGATAAAAATTCTAGAAAGAAGCTAATGTCATCTTGATATTCTACCTTGTTAACGAGTAAATTTGAATAGTAAAGACATCATTAATTCACAATTTGGGTTAATCTATCCACATGAAATATTTCAAGGACAATTGTTTTTCCCTAAATTGTTGAAGAGAAACTAAGTCGTGGAGGAACAATTGGGCTAATTGTGACGCGCTGATTAAGGATTCATGCCTATGTGCATGGGACAGTCAAAGAAATGATACAATCTGTTATTTTGGAAATATGATGGAGATTTTATAGTTTAAATAAGCAATCCTTCCCATTCTTACAAAATATTTAATGTTCCAGCATTAGCGTTATGTTGTAATATATAAATGCAATTAAACTCCAGTAAAAAATATTATTATAATTATTCTCAACGATTGTAAAGGGTGACCAGAAAGCAAACCGTCTTAAGGTTTTTACAAACCTTCTTGTAATTCACTATTGATATCAATGAAATCTCAGATGGTTCATTTTTAATCTAGTGTATTGAATTTCATCGAAGACGATTAAATTCAAGAGACCATGGGTCCAGTCCTGGATCGATCATTATATTCTTTGTATCGTTATTTCTTGCTACTTTAAGCTTTGAATGATTTGTTGTTCCTTGTACGAATTTCTAGAATTACTATTAAGTTGTGTGAATTATTAGATTTACCGTTCAGTTGTGTTCATTTCCAAATTTACTTCTTAATTGTGTGAATTTCCGTTTTCCACGTTCTATTGTCCATATTTACAAGCAATTATAGCAATTAGCGGTTAGAGAGGATTTCCTTTAAAGCATTATGTTTCATTCTTAATTTTCGCAGTAGAGTAATGATTATTGGTTTCACATAATTTAATTCCTTTATGGTAGATGCATATTAATTTGTTTATCATAGTTATCACTTGCCGAGAGATAGTTGACTTGTTTTATGATTTCTACATAAGAGCACAATGATTTATTCATGTCTCTAGTTTGATAAGATCATTTATTTATTTGGTAGATCTTTTTGAATGTTCATTTTCATATTTTTCTTCATGTTAGTATTATGTAGATCCAAGTAATTTAAGTACTATCCTTACACCGACTATGCCGACAACCTTGCAATAAGAAGAAGAAATCCCAGGTTGATAATTTAATGTACAGAGGATTAAGTTGATTCTTTCATAACAACTTAGTACCCAACATTTTGGCATTGTTTCTGGGGAGGTTGTCAAAGAAGTGATAGAATGTATCTCTGAAGGGCTGGGTATTGAAGACGAAAGGTAAGAACCTATGCATACACTAAGTAAAATACTTGTTCCAATGCCCACCCTTAGTTGATGCATTTAAATTATGTAGGTGTGTATGACTAAGAACAAGTATAGAAACCACGTAGCTATAGAACAAAAATCCATATCAAAAAACACAAAACCCCAAGTTCAGGTTGGCCTTGGAAGATCGATCTTATAGATGAAATCATTTGGAAATCTGAATCCCAGGCATCAGTAGGTCCCCAAAGAATATTTGGGAAGGGCTCTAGCATTGCCCCTCAAGTAGAAGAATCATTAACTGCATCTCACATTGAGATTCATAAGAATACTAAAGGATTTGAACGAAGTTTCCAAGATACACCTATTAAATAGCCTAGTCCTTCTAATAAATATGAGGGGAATTCTTGTAATTTAAAATAAGGGTAGGGAGAAACAAGCAAAGCAAAGCCACAATCTGCTGAAATAGATCTGCAATCTTTCGGATCTAGACCCCTTACAACCCCTATTGATGGAAAAGCACTGGAAATCCATTATTTGAGTAGTGTTATGAGGACCCTTCGAAGGTCAAACATTAGCCAAAATAACACTACTCAAATAATACCTCCTGATCACAAAATCCATGAAAGCTATTAGTGAATTTTCAACCAAATGGAGAATGTGGTATCACAAACACAGACCTCGCCCATAGAATATCCTATAGTTGAACCATTGGCTAATGGCCAAATGAAATCCATTCCATTACAAAATATCCTGACTTTTCATGGAATGACTTTCGAAGATCCCGGTGCATTCTTGTTTGAGTTCGATGTCCTATGTAGAGGGTATGATTATACTACTGACCCGCATAAACTGAAATTTTTTCCTTCGACCTTGAAGGGAGAAGCTCTATGTTGGTTTATGGGCTTAGGAGGAGGTACTATAAATTCCTGGGATTGAATGAAAAATGTTTTTCTTATTAAATATCAGGATTATTGCCGATCTAGGGACATAAAAGACAACATATTTAAAATGACGATAAAATATGGTGAAACCTTAGAGGAGTACATTGAAAGATTTTAGTATAACTTACAGAGATCACCTTACACCACTCTACCAGTGCTGAAAACTTATTTAATTAAGGGCATCAAAGATGAATGGATAGAAAAGCTCAATTTAATGGGGAAATGTGATATTTCCTAATAATATGGAGATATTATTAAACTGTGTATCAAGTGCTCGAGAGGAAGTATGCGGACCAGATCTGGAATTTAGGACTCTCTTACCAGAACCACGAAAACTCCAGGCGGGGGCGTAACTCGAGCAGATATTGGTAACCTTTTAGAATATTTTAAAACTGATATTTTGGGCACAGTAAATACACGGTTGGAATTTTTAAAGGCCAAGCAGAAACAAGCTGAGGCGGAATAGGCTCTAGCCATTTTTTGTCCTTGTTGTTGGAATAAAAAAAACGAAAGGGAAATCCCACTAGATACGGTCGAAACATGCACTATTTTCACCAAAGATCATTTGACAGAATGATTTCCATCACTCCCAAGATTAAAATTTGTGTTCAAAAAAGTTGAGGAAGACCCATAACCAACATATCTTATGACACAATGACGACAATGGCAGGCCCATACTTAAGACATGATGCATCATCCATCTCTGTTTTATTCTAGATAGTATGTTCAACAATAGATTCCTGGATCCACATGGAAAGGACAATCACCTTTTAATTCCACTTGGAAATCCCAACCCTATGCTGCACCTCCCTGGCCAAGTCAACCATTTATTGGGCCTGTATGGGAAAATCAACAATATTCTACCTCTTCATGGAGAAATCCAACCAATAACCCATATTCTTCATAGTGTACCAACTCATCTGCACAAAACTCAATGTGGCCTCAAAATTGGTAGTGCCCTGTAGGACCAATCAATTTACATGTTAGAACACTACCCCAGTCACAACCATTGTTGCAAGCCCCATTTCAATTACCCTCGAACACCCAACCCCCAACACGCCCACAATTACCTACTCAGCCAAATCCCAATCCAAACAATAGACCTGTTCAATATTTACAAATTGTTGAAAGTTTAGATCATGAAATAAACCCCCTTGAATGTAATGAATTACAGTTGAGATCTAGATGCGTTATCTTCCCAGAAGGTGACAAATCTAATTAAGAATGTGAAGGTAATGAAACTCATATTGAGGAGCAGCCCGTAGTAGAACATATTCCTCCAACTGTAATCATTTATGAAACGGAACCAACGGACAGAGCGACCAAGCAACAAGGTTATGATAAATTAAAATTGCTACTCCTCATTCCCCGAGAGACTCACATTGATTAAACCAACCATTCATCCTAATTTTGATCTTGTAGGGGAATTAAGAAAAAATATGTATAAAAATATTTCTCCTCAAGGCTATACAAGATGTTCCAATTTATGCTAAAACGATTAAAGACTTGTGTGGCAAAATGCCTGGGAGGAAACCTAAAGATCCACCTACAGTCTACATCATAGGGACATTATATGACCTCATCTGAGGAAAACAGATACTTGTCAAGTATGATGACCCTAGTAATCCTATAGTAACCATCAAAATTTAGGGTTGCAACTTCCCAAATGCCTTGGTGGACTTAGGAGCAGCTATAAATATTTTAAATCTGGAAACCTGTGGTATTTTGGGTATCACAATTTTGAAACCAACTTCAAGCTTATTGGAATTAGCCAACAGATCAGTAGTCAAGCCAAAAGGTACTCTGGAAGACATTATCGTCTCTGTGGACACCTAGGAATACCGAGTAGAATTTTTGGTTATAAGTCCAACGAATAGATTGGATGGGCACCCTCTGATATTAGGAAGGCCATGGTTGGAAACATCAGACACATATATAGGATGCCAGAGAGGAAATATGACAATCACCAAAGGAAATGCCATAAAAAACCTTATCTTATATCCGCTTTCTAAACCCAGCTCAATTATTGGAAACAATCAACCATTCCTGCAAAAATACCATGAGGAAAATCTGCATTCTCCTCATACTTTAGACAAATCCCTTGAGTTTAAAAGTTAGACTGAAGATGATATAATTAATGGCTTCATTAACAAACCTTCTACTGTGGGGAATCCAACATGTCAAATGTTGAAAGCTATACTTGATAATGAAGCCCAGGAAGATCCGTTATAAATTCCAAATAATGATCATATACTTACAATTGTTGTCGATAATGGCATTCCAATTGAAATTGAACCTAGTAAAACCCTCAATGTTAATGCCAATCTAGATGATCAACAACAGGAAAAAATAATCCAGATTCTTCACAAAAATATAACCAGGCTTTTGTCTGGGAATATTCTAATATGCAGGGCATTGACCCACAATTATGTAGTCATCATATTTACATAGAAAAAGATACCCATGCTATTCAACAACCATAGAGAATATTAAATCCACATCTCAGGGATGTAGTAAAATAGGAATTATGAAAACTCCTGGATGTCAATTTTATATATCCTATTTCAGACAACCAGTTGGTTTCTCCATTAGTGGATAATTTGTGTAGACTACAGGGAACTAAACAAGGCTACTCAGAAACACCATTTTCCCCTTCCATTTGTAGACTTGACACTCTTACTCAAAAGAAATTCTTCTCCTTCCTGGATGGTTTTAGTGATTATAACCAAATTCAGATCGCTCCTGAAGATCAAGACAAGACCACATTTACCTGCCCATGGGGAACATTTTCATATAAAGTTTTACCATTTGGGTTGTGTAATGCTCCAACCACTTTCGAGAGGGCGATTTTGAGTATATTTTTTTATTTGATTAATGAAGGAGTTGAGATGTATATGGATGACTTTACTCCATATGGTGATGACTTTGATAGGACCTTAAAGAATCTGGAAAAAGTACTTGAAAGGTGCATTGCTACCAAATTATGCCTTAGCCATGAAAAATGCCATATGATGATGACTCAAGGTGTAGTTCTGTGACACTACATTTATGTTGCATGTATTCATGTAGATCTAACAAAGATTGAGGTAATTCTTATGTTACCTACTCCTTGTACACTAGCCAAGGTATCCAATTTCCTTGGCTATGCTGGGTAGTACCACAGATTTATAGCACATTTTTCAAATATAGCTGCACCATTATATGTTTTAACAGGAAATTTTGAATTTGAATGGATTGAAAAATGTGACGTAACTTTTGCAGAACTTAAAACATTGGTCTCAACAACCCCTATTTTAAGAGGACCAAACTTGAATTTTCCTTTCCATATTTCATGAGATGCATTGGACACAGAAATAGGAGTTGTCCTCGGGTAGGAAGAAGACAAGAAACCTTATGCCATCTACTATATCAACAAAAATATTACACCAACATAATTAAATTATACACTGGCAGAGAAAGAATTTTTGGCTGTTGTATATTCTATTAATAAATTTCATAATTACATAACAAGATATCTAGTTTTCCTATACACTAACCATTATTCTATTAGATGCTTAGCTAAAAAACCTATTACTAATGGCTGAATAACTCGATGATTGTTGTTGTTACAGGAGTTCTATATTGCTATAAAGGATCATCCAGGAAAAGAAAATCTCGTTGCAGATTTCTTTCCCAGAGTACCTAAAATAATTGATCTGTCACTAGTGGATGATTAATTCCCAGATGATCACCTATTTTCCGTAACACTCAAGACACCTTGGTATGTTGATTTGGCCAACTACTTAGCAGCAGGGAAAGTGCCAGCGCATTTGTCACACAGGGATAGGAAATTTATTGTTCACTGCAATGCATGATTTTCCTAGATAGATAGCTATCTCTTCCACACAAGATCTAACTTTCAAATTCACAGATGCATCAAAAAGGATGAAATTTATGACATTCTCAAGGCCTGTCATGATGAAGCCTGTGTTGGGAACTTCACTGATCACATAAATGGACAAAAAGTACTTCATATCGGCTATAATTGGCCCACAATATTTAAAGATGCCAAAAAGTATGTCTAGAGTTGTGACAGCTGCAAGAGAATGGGTCATCCCATTCAAGTCGATGAGATGCCTGTATAGTTGCAACTTGTAATAGAGCCCTTTGAAAGACGGGCATTGGATTTCGTAGGCCCCTTCAATCCACCATTGAATCAAAAGCCACAGAAGAAGTAGTCATTAGTTTCTTATTTGAACTTTTCATGTGATACAGACTACCGAGAGAAATAATAAGAGATGGGGGGTCACAATTCACTGCTCATAAGATCTTTTCCACCTTGCAGAACAACCATATTAGGCACAAAGTTACTTCTCCTTACCATCCTCAAGCAAACGGATAGGTAGAAAGTACCAACAAGGTTCTGGACGCAATTCTGACCAAAACCGTATCTGCGAACCATCAAAACTGGGAAACTAAACTCCCGCAGGCCTTATCGGCTTATCAGACAACATGGCATATCATCACTGACCATTCACCATACCACCTTGTATCTGGTAAGGATCCCATATTTCCTATCAAATTAAAGATAAAGACTCTCAAAACTGCAAAAGAAGTGGAATTGGACTTCATAGAGGCACAAAAACATCACTTACAACAACTTAATGAGTTGGACGAAGTATGTCTAATAGCCTTTCAATGTACAATGATTATTCAAAATAAAAGGGCCAAGTGGCATGGATGACTCGTTAAAAAGAAGACATTTCTGAAAGGTGATTGGGCATTGCTGTACGACTCTAGATTTCAATATTTTCCAGGAAAACTTTAGACAAGATGGTTAGGAACCTATGAAATTACTGAATTCTATGACAATTTTACATTGACCTTAAACACTATTGATGGTTCTGACGTCTCTTTTCTCGCTAATAGACATCGATTACTCTTATATCGTCATCCGCTCACAAGAGAGTCTTTTTGCCATCAGATAAGTAAGGATTCCAATTTCCAGATTATAGCTAACTGGGGAGGTAACCCAACAACTACATCTACTTGAGTTTTTGAAAAATATTTTCATGTTTTACATAATGTATATATTTTTGTGAAATTTACGGCCTTAAAAATAAAATAAAATAAAAATAAATATATATACATGGGTTTTTTAACAATAACAAACTATCGAAAAAAGGGGTTGCTAATTTTATAACAACTTGTTGTTCCTTTTTTTCACAGTTGTTGTTGCCTTTGGTTGCAATCATTGTTCCATAATTGTTGTTTCCTTTGATCACATCTATTGTCCACTTTTATAACAACTTCCTATTACTTTTTGTTATAGTTGTTGTTCCCTTTTGTTGCAATCATTGTTCCATCAAAGGTTTTTCCTTTGGTCACAAGGGTTGTCCCCTTTTATAACAACTTGCTATTCCTTTTTGTCACAGTTATTGTTCCCTTTGGTCACAACCATTGTTCCATCATTGTTGTTCCCTTGGTCACAACTGTTGTCCCCTTTTATAACAACTTGGTGTTCCTTTTTCTCATAATTGTTGTTCCCTTTGGCCACAGTCGTTGTTCTGTCACTGTTGTTTCCTTTGGTCACAATTGTTGTTCCATTTTATAACATCTTGTTGTTCCTTTTTATCACAGTTGTTGTTTCCTTTGGTCACAATCATTTTTTCCTTTTATAATAGTCTTTGTTCCATTTGATCAAAGTTGTTGTTTCCTTTTGTCATAGCCACTATTCCCTTTTATAACAACTATTGTTCCCTTTGGAAATAGTTGTTGTTCCTTTATTTACAGTTGTTATTCCTTTATTTACAACCATTGTTTCATTATGATTTCCACTTCCTTGATTCTTTTTGTGATTTCGAAGAAATTTTTTCCTATATCATGGTGACAAACATTATGTCATCCCAATCATTACCTTATGAGAATATTTTATTTGATTTCACAAACTCTATCAATTTTTTTTTAGCAATCCTGATATTGTAAGTAACATAAATTGTTCATGATACATCACCTTGATTTCCACCAAGGGAGTTTTTTTTTTCCTTTTCCCCATATAGCCTCATGACCTCCTTAACAATTTGTGGGAAGCAAATAACAACTTCAAGTGAAAATCGTTACAATACTTTTTATGCCATCCCTAACTCTAAAGGAGTTGATGAGCGGCCCCACTCACTAATCTTTCATTATGGCCAAAAAAATAAAACCTAAAAAACAAGGAAATGAGAAAATATTTTCTTCAAAAGAATAGGAGGTCTCATCACGAGCTGGCCTACCATGATCATAGGACTTAATAAAGAGACATTGCCATTATAGTCAACAGGCCATGGTAATTTCCTTTGATATTTTAATTAAAGTACAAGAGGTCTCATCACATGCCGACTTGTTCGCTTTGTTAAGATCTGGGGAATGGCATTGTTATTAACTGATTACCATTCAAGAAAAATGATCTTTTGAGAATTTTTTAGAAAAATAGAGTCATGAATTTTTAGAAGAATGGGATACTAACATATCAAGGGGTTAATAGGAAACCCTATCGAAGCTATAGACACCTTCTGGCAGAAGAGGCTATGACTGTGGTATTGAAGTATATTTGAAATCACCATATAAATATCTTGCCATTTTAACTTGCCTTTTTAGTAAATAAAGGAGGAATCACTAAACTATTATGGAAATATGTCATTACACCAAGGTGGTAATTTAAGCTTGTATGAACAATTATCTATCCTTATATATGAGGAATGAAATTTTAAAATATTTTGTTAAATCTACTTTTAGTTTACTTTCTTCTTAATGGTAATCATGTGGTATGAATTAAATTTACCCATGATTAAAGTCTTTTCCATGCTTCGAACTCTGAACAGGTCCTGTTTCGTCAACATATCTCGACATTTAATACACTTTATCACTAAGTCATGTGACCTCCTCTGATTTGATCATTTCCCATTATGGTAATTAATGTATTGACATGCCATCAATTCACCATATAACTGAAGGTCGCTGTCAACCTTTATTTTTATTGTGGGGGGTGAAAAATCACATGTATGACAAGATATCTGGACATTTGACAAGAATGCTCAATCATTGCAGTAATTATGTCTGCATGTGTTGTATTTAGGTAATTCTTGAATGTTTCTATTTTTCTTGCATTTGCTAACTAAAACTCAGTTGTATGCACCTTCATATTTCTCTTTGAGACATAGTAAAAATGGGTGGCCGATCGATTCATAGTGAACCAACCCAATTGCGAATCTTTGAACAAGCACGAAGAATTCTAGAGCAGGTGGGATGGATCGAGTATTTTTCCAAGTTACAAGGATTCTATAATTCATCCGCTTTGGAATTTTTACAAAACTTGAAAAATGGAATAACTACAGTAAACAAAAGTTAGGTACTAGTTAATGATGTAGTATTGTCATAAGTTATAGGCCTCCCCATGGAAGTTGGAAAATGGATTGATAAACATACTGAGTTGCATAGCCCAACATTGTGAACAATCGGTAGAGGAAAATGTATCTCAGAAGTCTCCTGATGTTCAGGAAACTCAGCAAGAAAGTTCACCTCAATACATGAGGAATAAATAACTCAAGTACTTGAGAGGATGCAAACATTTTTCAATCCTGAAAATATTCACAAAGATGCGGGCTCTTCGAAAGTTCCACCCAAACGAACCTCGACGCTCGACTTTCTTGTTTCCCCTTCTAATTCAAATGCTACTTTTCTGTTGCAATCTTCAGAAGACCCTAGAGGCACTTCTCCCCAAGGACATTCAAGAGAGTCTATTGCAACTATTATGGAACTCAGTTCCCCTTCTAAAGGAAAAATTTTACGATCCCATGAGCATCAAAAGACTAGTGATGAACTTACTGGCATGCTTCAGTCTGATGAGGGCCCTATAAAACCTATAATCATTTCCAAAGCCAAAAAATCTATAATCGATGGACCCGAGACTATTGCTACTATCCCTTATACTTCAATTTTCCAGAATGAAAAAGTTGTGGGAAATAGAAGAAGAAAAATTAGCCATGAAATGGAGTTGCTTAAGAAAGAAAATCATAAACTAAAAAGGAAATTAAAGCAGCTCATAAGCTAGTTAAGGAACAACAAGGGAAAATATAAAAGAAGGCAAGAAACTCGAATGTCTGAATCAAAAATTGAGATTTTTGTTGCCTCTATAGAAACCTAGATAGAGGAAACCCTTACCATTTCTATAGGAACACAAACTAATTTAGGTATCAATGTGATGACCGTCAAGGTGGCTATTCAAATAGAATTTTTGGTTTTCATCGACAGGACTGCTTAGACAGAGCCTGTACCTCCTTATAGCTCCTTGATCATGGATGCTACCATTTAGGTGTTAAATAAAATATTGGAAGAACAATTGGAGACCTTGAGACAATACCAAGGAGAAGTGGTGCCTCAAAAGGAGCATCAGGGATTGTTACAAAATTTTAAAGCATTGTCCATCACTGAGGATGAGATTTATGCCAAAGGAAGGGCAGCTGCGAAAAAGATAAATATGGTACAAGGCCAACGTAAGAAAGCCCTCGAAGACATGAAGGAGGTCTGCACCATCTATTTTGTTGCTTTGTCCTGTAGATCCCTAGCCAAGAGCTATGCTCTGTTTTTACTAGAGCGATATCTTCTGCTCAAGGTCAAAGTCCTTCAGTCCAGTCAACCTTCTGAAATTAATACTATTTCTGATTTGATGAAGTCTTTTCATAAATAGGATGATCATGTAAAATACTTTTTATGTGAGTTATATATGCATAATTTATTCTTAGAGGACCAGAGGGATGAAAAACCCAGTCCCTTCATTGGCAATGTACAACTCAAGGCATTCATTTCTTTCGCTAGGAATCAGATATGGTGGTTAAAATCTCATGATACGTTTCAATGAAGGGATAATGACCTTGACCTCTGGGTTAGGGGGGAACCAACGATCCCTCTGCATACACTCATCAAGCATAAAAAGTTTATGGAACAACCTGGTGTTATCATTTCCCTCGCACCTATTCATAATGATGTTCTCTAGGTTGGATTGGATTATTTTGAAGAAATCAAAGTAGAAGCCCTCTGGGTTGCTAAATAGAGTTGGAAGATTTCCACCAATGAGGTTAAAAACAAGGAACCTTTTAACTACAAAATTTTTCAAGGAGCAACAAGAAGAATGCAAGAATAAATCACTTTGTCTTGGAAGAAGGTCCTTAGTAAGTGGATTGGATGCAGGTATAAATGTTCCATAATCTGGTATAGTCCAAATGAATACAAACCTAAGTATAAAATCTTGTAGGCATATACATCTATAATATTCAGGGAAATAAAAAATAGAAATGGATTTAGGCTCTATGGAAAACAACCTTACCCAACCTACTCTTTAACACTCCTACATGTCAATCATCTCTTTGCATGAGGACAGAAAAAAGGTAAGCTAGGGAGTGATGTTGGGCCTTGGAATTGGTACGATTCTTCCCTTTGCTTCTTTAGTTAATAATTAGTTTTTCAAGTTCTTTAAGTTCATATTGTAATAATTTGGAAGCTAGAAGTCCTAGAAAGAAGCCAATGAGATCTTGATATTCTACCTTGTTAATCAGTAAATTTGAATACTAAAGACATCATTAATTAACAATTTGGGTTAATCTATGCACAAGAAATATTTGATGGACAATTGTTTTTCACTAAATTGCTGAAGAGAAACAAATTCGTGGAGGAACCGTTGGGATAATTGTGATGCGTTGATCAAGGTTTCGTGCCTGTGTGCATGGGACAGTCGAAAAAATGATACAATTTGTTATTCCAGAAATATGATGGAGATTTTATATTTACTGTTCAATCATTAGATTTATGTTCTAATATATAAATTCAATTAAACTCCAGTAAAACATATTATTATTATTCTCATTGATTGTAAAAGGTGGCTAGAAAGCAAATTGTCTTGAGGTTTTTACAGACCTTTTTATAATTCGCTATTGATATCAATGAATCTCAGATGGTTCAGTTTTAATCTAGCATATTGAATTTCCTCCAAGATGTTTAAATTCCTGACACGAGCTCATTCCTGGAATGATCATAGTCTTCTTTATATCATTATTTCTTGTTACTTTTACCTTTGAATGATTTACTGTTTCTTCGCTGAATTTCTAGATTTACTATTCAGTCGTGTGAATTCTCAAATTTACAATTCAGTTGTGTGCATTTCTAGTTTTACTTCTTAATTGTGTGAATTTTGATTTTCGACGTTATACTTTCAATATTTACAAGAAATTATAGCAATTAGTGATTACAGAGAATTTCCTTTAAAGTATTATACTTCATTCTATCCTTGCACCGACTCTACCGACAACCTTGCAATAAGAAGATGAAATCTCAGGTTGATAATTTAATGTACAAATGATTAAGTTGATTATTTAAGAACTATTTAGTACCCAACACTTGAGCTTTGGCATATTGGGTTGAAAGAACAACTTCTAGGAAATGCTAAATGGTAAACCTGAGAGAAGGCAGGGGGGGAAATTTCTTCACCTCATTCAGTAGAATGTTTTGGGGACTGAAATCCTCCCAAAATTCAGAGATGTGACACATATTGGATCATTATATTGTTTTTCATCCATATCAATTCTTAGAGAGTGGAAAAGGTGGGGGAATCATCTCACAGGACCATTTTTACTAGCGGGACCCAATTTAGTAAATTGGGGTCTAAAACCTTCTAGGATCATCATGACACATCAAATGAATTTTTTTGGGGGTATAAATTTGCTGCTTTAGCATACAATATTTTCCTATACAATACACAAATATCTTTCAAATGGTGTAATAATTGCCTTAATCACAGTCTGTATGCAAACGTTATGCCACTTGGAAGTTGACCTTCTTATTACAACAATAATTTTATAAGATTCCATGTTAGCCCCATTAGTCATGGAAAAGGGGATAGCGATATGATCATGATGAAGAGGAATATTGAAGACTCAATGTTGTAACTCCAGTTAAGAGTTGAACAATTCAAACCTAACTATTGGATACCAAATTTGCATAATTTTCCCTCCATTTTCACTCTCTTTCTCTCACTCCTTTGTATCAATAATATTCACTAATCGCTCTAAATGCACAAGGTAAACCCCCTTCAATTGTCTTCTTGGAATGTTTAATTAATGAAGTAATAGTCATGGGGATTTTACCTACGTGAGTTACTAATTCTGTCATTTCCACAAATCTGGTGCTCAAAGGTCGCATGTGCAAATCACAGAAGTATCTCCAAGTTTACAACACCATTTTGGCAACGTTGTAACAACATATAAATAGATTCCAGACCTTTCTCGTTCTCTCTCTCTCGACAACTAGTTTGGTTGTTTCAACAATTGTATATTTGTAGACATTAGCTACAAGATTCAGAGAATGGTTTTCTTTGAGTAATTGTATAAGAAGGCTTTCAAGACTATGAATCGGGTTAGCTGTGCAAGAGACTAAGATTGTAACATAATACTATTTAATTAATTGAATGAAAGATATTTCAATGTTCTTTCTATAAGCTGTGAATCCATCACAACCCTGATCAAAAACTTGGACCCACTCTTCTGATCAGGTGTTGCATCATTTATATGTGTTGTTATTTTATTTATGTTGATTTATTTCGATTACTGTTATAATACTTTATTTCAATTGCTATGAATGCCTTTATAATTCTACGATTCATTCTTATTTTCTGTCATAGTGGTTCTTTAATTAACTCAATTATTAAATCTAGGGTTGGTGATTGGGTTGTGTCATTGTTACCTACATATACTTTGTGCGTTACTTTGAAATAATATATGTACCCAAATTGATAAATTAAATGTGGAAAAGCATTGAATAATTACTCACACTCGGACACCAACATTTTGGCACCGTTTTCGGGGAGGCTAACAAGGTGCGAGAACACGATCCACATTGATATACGAATAAATCTCTCATCTTAGGGAGGGAATTTGCTACCCTGCTCTAAGTCCTAGGCACAGTGTTATGTTTTATTTTCTTTTCGATTGATTTCTGTTTTGCTGACTTTTTTTTGGACCCAATCTCTCGTTCTAGGGAGGGCATTGTTACCCTGCTCCAAATCTTGAGCCCTAGCTATTTTTCTTTGGTTTTTCTTTCTTTTTTCTCTTTTATTTTTATATAGAGGCCACTCTCTCGTCCTGTGGAAGGAAAGATTTTGTCACCCTACTCCAAGTCCTGAGCTTTAGTTTTTTTTTTTGTTGATTCATTGTTTTCGAATCATCCTCTCGTCTTGGGTGAGGGAAAGAGTTTTTCACCTTGCTCCAGGTCTTGATCCATGAAAGTTTTAAGGTTTTCTTTCCAATAAATGTATGAACAAGGGTTCAAATAAAAGGGGCAGAGGAGGACCCCAAAGGAAATGAAGGAAGGATTTGGGGAGGAATACCTATACCCAGGAGATTATCACAAAATCTACATCAAAAGCCTCCTCGCAAGCTGTTAGGGTGAAAGTTCACACAAAATCTGAAGGGCATTCTATGGAACAACCTATACAGCCTCCAGGGGTGGAAGTATCACTTTCAACAACTACAGGAGAAGTAGAAGTAGGGCATCAGAGGAATTAGAAACACCTCCTCTGGTATCAAACAACGAGGAAGTGGCCAACAGAGAGTCAGAAGAAGAAATCCACCGAAGGACTAGAGAAGACCTTAGAGGATTCTCTTCACCTCGTGATGAGGGGAGCATTTTAAACTTCCAAAACCATTAGTTATTACCCAAAAATAACTTGTTGAAGTTGCAAGTGAGTATTGGAAGGTATTTATGGAACCCGCAACATATTCAATTGAATTCCCAATTGGGGATATCACCGGTGATGCACCAATGAATCCTATTCCACTGACCGCACTGCCAAACTTCCATGGGCTTTCCATGGAATATCCAAAAACTTTCCTATTTGAATTTGATATCGTTTGCAGAGGATATTACTATGTCAATGATGCTTAAAAGATGAAAATTTTTCCTGCTACATTAAAAGGGACATCGTTGTGATGGTTTATGGGTCTAAGAGGAAAATCCATCTCTACCTAGGATGACATGAAGAAGGCCTTCCTGGAAAAATATCAGGATTACTGTAAATCCTGGGACATTAAGGAAGAAATTTTTAAATTCATGCAGAAGGAAGACAGAAATATGGAGGACTGTGTGGAGCATTTTAGGTACACTCTCCATAGGTCTGGCCACAACGACCTAGATAAGAGTATCCTGAAATTTATTTTTCTCCGAGCCTTGATGGAAGAATATTTGGAGTTGTTAAACATCGTAGGTAAAGGGGATATATCTAAAGAATATTTTGATACCATCTGTGAACTCTGCATTCAATGTTCAAGGGGAGCTGCAAGGAATAAACAGGGAATCTGAACTTTCAAAGGATCAAGTGGAGGAATCACAAAAGCAGAAATTTGGAACCTACTGGATAATTTGAAAAATAATATCCTAAGTACAATGTCCTCCCAAACGGACACATCGCAGACAAAGGAGAAACAGACGGAGTTGGAAAGAACTATGCCTATTTTCTGCCTTCGGTGTAGAAAGAAGCATCCATGGAAGGAGTGTCCACTAGAAACTATAGAGACATGTGCTATTTGTGAACATAGTCATTCCACCAGAGCATGTACATCTCTTCTAGCACTAAAGGCAGTATTTCAAAGGACGGATGAAGAACCAGATCAATTATGCTTTATGGGTTCTAATAAACTATGGCAGCTATGATCATTAGGCTTAAATCCAGGTATGTCTCAGGATGCTTTTCAATATTATAATATGAATCCTCAGTCAGTTCCTTTTTGGCCTCAATATTATCAGTACCCACCTTGGCAACCATGGTTTCCTCAACCTAACTCAAGTTCTTCATGGTCTCAAAGTTGGAGTAGCCCTGTTCCCCCTGCTGATCAATTTCCTCAACCTACACAACAACAGCAGTTATAGCTACCCTCTAACATTTCCTCCAATAATCCTCCTCTCCAACCTCAACTTCCATTCAGCCAAACCCAAATCCAAAAAATAAGGGCGCTCAACAAGCAGACACCCTCAACCTTCCTTCATATAGCATTTCTACCGCAAGGTTTAATGACATAAATTTGCAATATGGCCGGGTAGTAAATGCTCCTACATTGCCCATTATTGTTGAACATATTAACGATGAGAATCCAGAATCTAAAGTAGTCAAGGAAGAGACAATCCAACCATCTATGGAACATTATCATTCTCATTTGGTTGTTACTCAGGCTTTTCAAACTAATCCCCCTTATCCAAAACAATTAGCCCTGATTTAATGGGTCCCATAACCAAAATGTGATCTTTAAGGAGAATTGCAAAATCTGTTTGTAAAAACCCCCCTGTTTTGGGCCATGAAAAATGTACATATTTACGCTAAAACTATGAGAGAGTATTATTCTAAGAGATGTGGGAAGAAAACAAAAGATCCACTTAAAATTTATGTTATGGGGAGATTATCTGACATTATGATGGGAAAAGTATGCCTGTAAAATATGAGGATCCTGGGAACCCTATTCTAATAGTCCAGATTAGTGGGGTAGATATTCCAAATGTATAGGTAGATTTGGGTGTTGTAATTAATGTAATTACTTCTGAAACCATGCTTACACTAGGACTGCATGATCTTAAGCCTACCCCTACAATCTTAGAGCTAGCTGACATGTCCATAATTAGGCCGATAAGGAAATTGGAAGACATAACAATCTCAGTGGATTCTTGGCGCTATCTCGTTGATCTCCTAGTCTTGCATATGTAGTCCCCAGCTGGTGGCCATCCCCTTATTTTAGGATGGCCTTGGCTTGCAACCATTGATGCCTATATTTGGTGTCAGTCAAGAAATATGATAATTTATAATGGGGAAAATATGAAAAATATTATTCTCCATCCCCATGCGGAACCAAGTTCACAGAAAAATCCAAACAGAACTCTTTGTCTTTGGATGGGATGAAAACTCAATATCAGGAACTCTAGCCAGTGCTTACCATGGGGCAAGCCCCTTGCTTTAAGAATAAGATAGAGGATGATACTATCAACACTTTTATCAGCAACCCTCATATTGTTCCAGATCCAACTCATCAGTTTTTGGAATCTATCATGAGTTGCGAAACACAGGAAACTATCAGATCAGAAATTGGAAATGAAGATATTCCCGTAATAGCATTTTATGACAGTATACTGGTGGAGATCGAGCCAGGGAAGACACTAAATATCAACCCAAATCTTTCACTAGCCCAGACTGAACAGCTCTTAAAGATCCTTTAGGAATAGAAAGAAGCTTTCTCCTGGGATTATACCGATATGAAAGGTATCCCTACCAATTTGTGTACTCATTATATTTATATTAAAGAAGACTGTCAACCTGTGAGACAACATCAAAGAAGGATGAACCCTGCCTTGAAGAACAGTGTCAAATAGGAGCTCTAGAAGTTATTGGATGTAGGGTTTATTTACCCAATCTCAGACAGTCAGTGGGTATCCCCATTGGTCATTGTTCCTAAAAAGAACGGCAAATGGCGGATTTGAGTAGAATACAAGGAGTTGAATAAATTAACCTTGAAAGATCATTTCCCTCTACCATTTATCGACCAAGTCCTTTATACGCTAGATGGAAAGAAGTTTTTCTCTTTGCTAGACGAGTTTAGTTGTTATAACCAAATCCAAATTGCTCTTGAGGATTAGGACAAAACCACCTTGACATACCCTTGGGGAACATTCGCTTACCAAGTCCTTCTGTCTCGTCTCTGTAATGTGCCTACTACCTTTCAGAGGGAAATATTGGGGATTTTTTCTGACTTACTCGATGATAGTGTTGAAATTTATAAGGATGAATCCACGCCATATGGAGGGTCATTTGAATAAGGATTGGAAAACTTGGAGAAAGTTCTCAAGAGGTGTAAACAAATGCATGCTTCTCTGAGTACAACAAAATGTCATATGATGGGAGAAGAGGGAGTAGTGGTGTCACATTTTCTTTCAGCTTCTGCAATACAAGTTGATCCTGCCCAGGTAAAGGTAATTATGCATTTTCCTATACCTAAGGCACCAACTCAGGTACATAGTTTCATTGGTTGCACTGGTTACTATAAGCGTTTTATAGAAAAAATTTCCAAGATAGCATTCCCACTTTTTCAGTTATTAACTAAAGATGTGAAATTTTTATGGACAGATGATTGTGGAGTAGATTTTTAGAATATCAAAGAACTAATCTGACAAGCTCCAATCTTACGTGGTTCCAACTGGGAACTTCCATTTCATATCCACACAGTTGCCTCTCAAACAACTGTAGGGGTGGTGTTGGTATAACAAGAAGATAAGAAGTCGCATTCGGTCTATTATGTTAGCAAGAATCTAACATCTTCTGAGCTAAACTATATGGTGACATAGAAGGAGTTCTTTGTTGTTATCTATGTTGTTAATAAATTTTGACATTATATTACAGGGTATCCTACTTTTGCACACATTGATCACGCAAAAATCAGGTATTTGATGAATAAACCTATAACTCCAGGGCGTATAACAAGGTGGTTCCTACTACTTCAAGAATTTGATATCACCATTATAGATAAACCAGGAAAAGATAATGTAGTTTTTGATTTTCTGTCTAGATTAAGTGTTGATAATGAAGGAGAACCTATAGAAGATAGCTTTCGGGATGAACATTTGTTTGCAATTTCTACTAATACCCCTTGGTATGTAGACATTGCTAACTTTGGCTACAGGAAAAGTACCACATCATTTTTCATACAGGGAAAAACAAAGGATTATTCATCATAGTGTCCATTACTCATGGATAACAGGGTATATCTTTTATACAGGGGGTGATCTTGTGTGGCAAAAAGCGAGATCTATGAGATTTTGAGAGCTTCTCATGATGGCCCTTGTGGGGGAATTTTGCGGATAAATGAATTGGCCACAACGTGTTGCAAATGGGATATTATTGGACCTCTATATTCAGCGCTGCACGAAACTATGTTCAAAGATGTGATAGCTGCCAACAAATGGGTCAGCCTGGTCGCTCAGATGAAATGCCATTACAACCACAAGTTGTTCTTGAGCCTTTCGAAAGATGGGCTATTTATTTTTTTGGTCCATTAAACCCACCTTCACACAAAAAATTCCACATTTTAGTCTGCACAGGTTATGTAACGAAGTGGGTAGAAGCCAAGGTTGTAGTGAAAGCAACAGAGCAGGTTGTCTCAGACTTTTTATTTGAAGAAATTTTTGCTAGATATGGTGCTCCTAGTGTTATGAAACCAACTCACAAAAAGATAGAAAATATAGATAAACACCTTCAAAATAAGCCTCTTCGAGGGGGCAACCTCCTTTAGATTACACAAATGAACAATTATTGGATGATACAAATGACAAGGCTTCCTTTCTATATATAGGAGTCTAAGGGGTCATAATATAATCGGAGCTTACATAAGAATAATAATGTAAGGGCACTATAATAACAATAGTGGGCTTCTATGGGGCATAATAATAACAATATGGGGACTACAAGAGCACAACAATATAATAAGGGGGTTGTACTAATAAAAATAAGGGGTTACACTAGTAGTATAGGGACCTAACATGCCCCTCTCCTTCAAAAAGTGTTTTCCTCAACGCTTGAGTAGTTCTTGATGCTTCTGTAGAAAATTCTTATCATCCCATGTGGAATATTCAGCATGTAATTTCTTCCACTTGATGAGATACTTTGAAATTGATCAATTTCGTAGCTGTCGGGTTCTTGTTTCTGTGACTGCTCTAGGTTCCAATATGATTTTTCCTTCCTCATCAAGTTATGGCAATATTGTTTGAACTGGGATCTTCTGCACCTTTTGAATGAGTGGCCATACTTCTTAATCCTTCTTCCATTCATCCCTTGCTTTGTTTCTCCAATTTGGTTGGATAATAGAAATAGCAAAAAAAAATGCTACCACATCCTCATCCTTTCTTGAGAGTGCATCGGCAATAACATTTTTCTTCCCATTTTTGTAGATGATTTCAAAGTCATAACCCAACATATTTGTGACCCATTTTTTATGTTCTTCTAAAGATAATCTTTGTTCTTCTAAAGATAACCTTTGTTCTAAAAAGTATTTAAGACTATCATGATCCATTTTTACCTTGAAGTGTCTTCCCATTAGGTAAGGTCGCCATTTCTTAAGGCATATAGTATTGCCAACATTTCCTTCTCATAAATAGCTTGCTTGAGATGTAGCCGTAAAAATACCCAATCGCCTACATCGAAACTTCTTTCACTACAATGTTGATCTACCTGTTGTTTCATTCGATTTTACACCAAAGTGGCGTTATCCTTTAAAAGTTGGAGGACTTGTTGTTGATGCTCGATGTGATTTTTCACTTCTTGAATCTTTTTCTTCATGATATGTCCTTATATCTGGAGTGTTTGAGGAGTGGTAATTTCTTCCAATGCATTACAAGATATGGTCGGATTCATTTCTTAATGCTCGATGTGATCTTTCACTTATTGAACATTTTTCTTATTTATATGTCCTTCTATCTTGATAGTTTAAGGAGTGGTAATTCTGGCCAATGCATTACAAGATATGGTCGGATTCGTTTCTTCTTTCTCGATGTGATCTTTCACTTCTTGAACCTTTTTCTTCTTGATATGTCCTTCTGTCTTGAGAGTTTGAGTGGTAATTATTGCCAATGCTTTACAAGATATGGTCGAATTCATTTCTTCTTTCCCTAGGGTTGGTTCTTGGTGTATATCCTCTTCTTTTGATGTTTCATGATCCTTTTCTTCCTCCTCTTCATAATCTATGTAAAATAATTTCTTCTCAGCACACTTATGACCTTTAGTGTATTTGCTATCACAACTGTAACAAAGCCCTTTTTCTCTTTGTTCTTCTAATTTTTGTGGTGTAAACCTTGTAGGTTGTGGAAGGCTAAGAGAAAAAACACTTCCATAATTATAGTCGTGAGTGGTGGGATTCCTTGTGTCCATAATTTCGCTTTCAATTTTTCTTGCCAACCAGAATGCCTTCCCCAATGAATTAGGTTCCCAAAGACGAACCTCATGTTGAATGTTATCCTTTAAATTCCCTATGAAGACATCAATCCATCTAGAATATCATTTAACCTTATATTCAATTTTTCAACCCTTTTGTTTGAGATTTATCAATTGGCTAAAGAAAGTGATTCTCTTTGTATCGTCATAATGTGTTATCATTTCCTCCATGAAAATTGACCACGTGACAAGTGGTTTACGACAACAGAGCCCTTCATACCACAAAAATTGATTCAGTTCCAAATATAAAGATGAAATATGTACCTTTTGTAATAGTTTCACCTCATGTAGATCAAAATATTGCTCCATCTGTAATATCCAATTTAACGGATCCTTGTTGTCAAACTTCCTCATATCGCCTTTTCTTGATTTTAGGGGCTCGATCTTGAAACGACTATAACTTTGTAATTTCAGATCTACAAGTTCTGAAATTTCATCCTACAGTATCCCTTTGAATCCTCTTTCTAACCTCACAAGTCTGACCAAGAATGGATTCTGCAAGGAAGAGTTATGTCAAATATACCACGATGACCTGATTATAGACTATTTCAATAGAGTGAACTTGTATGAAGTGTCGTGTGTCACATTTTCAACCTTCGGAACTGAAACTGATACATAGAAAACTATAGGTTGTGATATTTTCGTAACTTCTTATGAAATTGCAATCTGATGCTCAAAGTGAAAGTTATGATGATATTCCCAAGGTCACCTATTTGGGATGCAATTCAAGAGCCCACAGAAACCCTAACTGTCTTAGATTGTATCTCCAAAAATATAAGAAAACAAGATTTGAAATTAGGGCTTGAGCTTCACCAAGTTTTCGGCTCAAATGGGTTTTAATTTCAGAGTCTAAAACTGTGTAGAAAAAAAATTATGGTGAAAATTCCACGATGACCTATTTGAGATGGAATTCTGGAGCTTCCAAAAACCCCAACTTTCTCAAATCATATCTCCGAAACTATAGAGCAACAAGATCGAAAATTCAGACCCAAGGTGCAACGAGACTTCGAATCAAATGGCATATGTGTTTAGCATCTGAAACGTCACAGAAAAACGTTATAGTGAAAATGCCACGATGACCTGTTTGGAGCAGCGAAACCCTAGAATCCAAAGCTCTGATACCAAATGCTATGAAAACAACTCACAAAAAGATAGAAAGATAGATAAATGCCTTCAAAATAATCCTCTTCAAGCGGGAAACCTCCTTTACATTACTTAAATCAACAATTCTTGGATGATACAAATGACAAGACCTTTCTATATATCAGAGTCTAAAGGGTCATAATATAATCAGAGATGACATAACAATAATAATGTGAGGGCACAATAATAAAAATATGGGGACTACATAGGCACAACAATATAATAAAGGGGTTTTACTAATAACAATAAGGTGTTACACTAGTAGTATAGGGACCTAACACCTAGAGAGGTAGTTTCAAATGGAGGAGCGCAATTCATGTCACACATAATAGCAAAGCTTATGGAAAAATATGGAATAAAGCATACGATAACGACCCCATATCATCCTTAGGCGAACAATCAAGTGGAGAGAACAAACAAAGTATTGGAAAACATCCTCACTAAGACCGTGGCAAATCATCATCGGGATTGGGTTGTAAAACTTCCTGAAGCTCTTTGGGCATACAGAACAACATGGTGGAACACAACAAGCTTTTCTCCATTTGAACACTTCTATGGAAAATCCCCATTGTTCCCGATGGAATTTGAAATCAATACACTCAAAATAGCTCTAGAAGTAGGATTAGACCTCTCAGAAGCCCAGAAACACTAGTTGGAACAACTAAATGGGCTTGATGAAATCTGTTTAATGGTTGTCTAGAGGATTGCTGCCATACAACAATAGAGAGCAAAATGGAATGATAAATTTATTAAAAATAAGGTGTTTCATAGAGGGGATTGGGCATTACTGTATGATTCCCGTTTTAAGAATTTTAAAGGAAAGCTTCGCTCGCGATGGTTGGGACCGTATGAGGTTGAGGCGGTATTTGACAATGGGACTGTCAGATTAGTCTCAATCAATGATTCTCGTGTTTCTTTTATTTTAAATGGACATCGACTTGGAATCTACCACTACCCAGCCTCCAGAGAAGCCTTCATCAAACATCTCTTTGAAAAATCTGGATTAAAGGTTGTTGGTGCAGAAAATGCCTCCTTTCCTTCGCTCACGATGGTTGGGACCGTATGAGGTTGAGGCTGTATTTGCCAATGGGACTGCCAGATTAGTCGCAATCAATGATTCTCGTGTTTATTTTATTTTGAATGGACATCGACTTAGACTCTACCACCGCTCAGCCTCTAGAGAATCCTTCATCAAACATCTCTCTGAAAAATCTAGATTGAAGGTTGTTGGTGCAGAAAATGCCTCCTGTGCACCCTTGAATTATATATAGATATAGATATAGATATATCTATAT
>APFE031040915.1:88065-108376 GCA_000404065.3 Pinus taeda
CTGGATTGAAGGTTGTTAGTGCAGAAAATGCCTCCTTTGCTTCGCTCACGATGGTTGGGACCGTATGAGGTTGAGGCGGTATTTGACAATGGGTCTGTCAGATTAGTCGCAATCAATGATTCTCGTGTTTCTTTTATTTTAAATGCACATCGACTTAGACTCTACCACCACCTAGCCTCCAGCGAAGCCTTCATCAAACATCTCTCTGAAAAATCTGGATTGAAGGTTGTTGGTGCAGAAAATGACTCCTCTACACCCTTGAATTATATATATGTTGTTACTACTCACTTGTTTGTCTTTTTGTAGGAGCTACTATTGAGACACAATGTTGTGGAGCTGAAAAATTTCCTGAGTGATTGGAGAAGTCACTCCACCAATACTGATACTCTTGAAAAAAATTTAAGTATCATATGTTGTTACTCCTCGGGTGCTATTACTCTGCAAATACTCATACTCATCAAAATTTTCTAAGTATCAGATGTTGTTACTCCTGGGGTGTTGTTACTCTATCGATGCTATTACTCCCGAAAATTTTCGAAGTGTCGGATGTTGTTACTCTGCCGATGTTGTTACTCCCAAAAATTTTCCAAGTGTCGAATGTTGTTACTCTCGAAAATTTTCTAAGTGTCAGATGTTATTGCTTCTCGGATGCTACTACTCCTTAGATGTTGTTACTTTGGCAATGTTGTTACTCCCAAAACTTTACTAAGTGTCAAATGTTGTTACACATTGGATGTTGTTACTCCACCGATGTTGTTACTCCTGAAAATTTTCGAAGTGTCGGATGTTGTTACTCTCGAAAATTTTCTAAGTGCCAGATGTTGTTACTCCTCAGATGCTGCTACTCCTTGGATGTTGCACTCCATCAATGTTGTTACTCTCGAAATTTTTCTAAGTATTAGATGCTACTACTCTTTGGATGCTGCTACTCCAACCTTACCCTGCCAACTGTCACTTCCCTCAGGTAGGTCGCCAGGTACATCTCCCTTGACTTTTATGGATTTAATTAAATATTCTATGGACAAAACATTGACATGTCATGGATTGATATTTATAAGTTGCGGGGGTGTGCCGTCATAATTGAACGACGGCGTAATTAAACCGCACTAATGATTAATCCAATACCATCATTAAACCTTGTGCCAATGGTATTCTCCACGATCTTCACCATTATTTATGGGATTTGAAATAGGTACTAATTAGTATTTTCTAATTTAATGTGGAATAATTACCATTTCATCCACCGTACTTACCATAATTTGCCATATTTTCTTCATTTCTTGAGAAATAGCCTACTGTATTTACCGTCATTCCATTTCATTCATTTTTTTACCATGTTGTTACTGTAAGAATTTGTTGTTGTCACTCCTTCCAATGGTCTACTGCATTCGAAGTGCTATTGTTACACAGTAATTTGTCACTGCCTTCACTCCTAGTCCATCTACTGTGTCATGTGTCCAAGTCAAACATGCTCATACCGAACAAATACTCTCTTATGCTGCCAATTGACCTACTTTTCCAAAGATATTTGCATCATCGCGACTATGGACTTAATATATGCACTGGAGGGTGCTCATAAACAATCTAGCCGCACTACTAGCGCAGAAGTACATCTGATTCCTACTATGGTTCGATTGTTGGCATTATGAGTCAGGTTTGCCACAGGTTTATAAGTGTTGTCCTTGATGGCAACTCTCTCAAATAATACAACACAAGTTCACGCTCTCAAAATAGTAGGAAATGAGAGATCTGCAGGTTCCTGATTCACAAAGTTGCGGTCATCAGCAGGTTCAGCAGGTGCACTAATCAAAAGGTGCAGACATGTTCGCAGGTGTACCGAAAAAAAAGTGCGGACATAAAGTACACGCACTTTCATGTAGAGAGAAACGCGTGCACGTGGGAAATCTTATGGTTGGTCCATGGTATTTAGTCCAACATTTTTGATCCTATGGTTTTGGTCCGTGGTTTTGCATCTAAACTATTGAACCCAGGTTTTTGGTCCCTAGTATTGGATTTCTATGGTTTTGGACCATGGTTTGAGTAAGGCCTAGCCTATAAAAAGGAAAGGAGATCTTTTGGCTGTACACAGTTGTGTTTAATATCTTAAGAAGAACAACATCTGAAAATACTGGTCATCGGTTGGTGAGTTATAGCTGGATCAAGGAGAAACTTGAGCATTATAAGACAGATCTACTGATGGGTCGAGATCTCTTTTGCGCATGATCAGATCTATAAATCTAATAGTCTGGGGTAAATTGAAGTCCGATAAATTGTCTATACCCGGAGGTCCGCAGACTTGACATAGTGTATGTGCGGAGGTCCGCAGGCTAGACACAGTGCAGGTGCGGAGGTCTGCATTTTTAGTACAATGCAGGTGCGGAGGTTCGCAGTATAGACACAGTGCAGGTGCGGAGGTCCGCAAGCTCAACACAGTGGAAGTGCGGATACTCGCAGGTTTCTATTGGTGAAGTTGCAGACTTTTCTTGAAATATGTTTTAGCTGTTTTTGTATATTACTGCAGTATTCAGGGTTCTGAATTGGTGTCTGGTTGTTGTGTTCTAAGAAGTTATTGATTCAGTATTTGTACAAGGAATTTGGTTGATTGCAGATCTATTTGATGGATCCAGTTTGAAAATTTATGAAACGTGGTCCCTGGAAGAAAAGAGAAGGTTGAAGCCTTCAGTAGGTCAGCACCTACAAAGCTAAGGGGGTTGTAGCTCCCTTCCAAGAGAGTCTAGAGAATGAGAGAAGGTTGTAGCCTTTTGCAGGTTGAAGCCTGTGTGTTGTTATAAGACTGCACCAATACAGAATCATTGTAAAAAGAAGTTTCTAATTAAAAGAAGATAGAGACATATTGCAGCAGGTGGTTTTCACCCACATTGGGTTTCCAACTTATATCTTGTGTTCTTTGGTGTGATTGCCTGCTCTATTTTTCCTGTTTACTGTTATATGGTTCTGACACACATATTAATGATCAACATCTGAAGAATAAATGAAATTATAAGTCTGGAAGGTATACGCAAGATTCATTAGTCAGATCTGAAAATGTCTGTATAAATTGAAAAGGAATTTGATAATACTGATTCACCCCCCCCTCTCAGTATTATTTTCAACACCGATTTCATGCTCCAGAGCGAGGTTACTTATTATCTTTAGCGATTATCTAACTTGCTACATTGCTCACTAGTGATGTCAGTGCTAAAGCTTAGTTATGTACACACGATGATCCAGATTGGGGGAATTTGTTCCCAACAGTCAACCTTCTAGATGACTCCAGACCTAGTTGTTCGTATAGTTTGTGTCACCCGCCCTTCTCTGGCATGGTAGTTCCGTCAATTGTGCTACCTTCCTTGGTGATAAGCTCTCTCTTCCACCTTTCATGGAGACTCCTTCTCCTATTTAAACACTCACCTTTGCTATGATCAGCTAGTTGGTAAATTCTTGGATTGAGCAGTGTTGTTAGTGCTTTTGATAGATAGCTGGTGTGGGTGTTATAAGTGTGAGAGTGTTGATAGCTTGTGGAAGGTTGTGAAGTTCCCTTGACTTTATGTAAAACTTATGAGTGAGAGAGAGACTTTGTATGTTGGTGATCCATCTTCAAAGAGTGAATGCTTGAAGAACATGCTGGCTGGATTCCTCTAAGAAGGCTTGTGATGTCAAGACTTTGTTGTAAGCTTGCTCTTATTTCATTATTAATACAATCAATGATGTTTTCCTATGTCTTATATGTAATGTACTTGATAGCTCATGACTTCTTGACTTTGTGAGTAAATAGATCGTTGTTGTTTTCCGGTTACGTGCTTTGTTGTATTTCCTTTGCTTTGTTTCAGGTTGATCACTCATTGAGGAGAAGGAAGCGAAAGCTGGAGCAGCGCAACAGAACTCCATTAAACACCGGTTAAGGTAGGCCTCCAACTATGACTGTTTAAGGAAAGCTATTGTTGATATTTCCTTGTTTGTGACTAGATCCACTCTAGGGCTAGAGGGGTTGCCTCTGTCCGCAGAGGGAACACTTTCCTGCATCACAAATTGGCGACTCCACTGGGGAGTCTCTCCTATGTTCTTCTCTTTGCTCTTGTTTTGGTATTGATTTGGTCTCTCTTTGCTTTTGGGGATTGATTAGGAGTCTTTTGGGTCACCTAGATTGATCTGGGAGGTCCCTCTTTGGATGGTTTTGGTTTGGGAGTTTTTGGCTCCTTTGCCATTGTTTTTTACATCATTGCAGAACTTAGTCTAACAGTCGCGCTGACATCGTGATCACTCTTTTGTAAAATCATGTGCATCGCTGAATAACGTCACACAGCCACGACGACTCCTGAAATTGGATCATTGCGGGAAAGATGTGTCCTTCTGCGCTGACATCGCCATGTTGCTACAATTAGCTGCTTATTAGTGCTAGTTGCTAGTGTTGTACTCGCAACGATACCTGTAGAATTAATTTTCTCAATTCTGCCTCCTGGGTTTGCCAGTCCTCTTGGTCCCTTGCCTTTTTTGCTTTTTCAGTCATTTGTTTTTCACTATTTATGGTTAAGGCACTCTTTCTTTGGCTTTGTTGAATGAATCCTTCATTTTTGCCCATGTGACCTAGTTCATTATTTCAGGTTCCTTGAATCAATTGTCTTGGTTGCTGGTTGCTCAAGATTCATTTACAACTTTCTTGTTGGTTTGATTGATCCTTCCTCATTCTTTGTTTCTGGTTGATTTTTAATGATAGTTATTGAACCAGTCTTAGGTATTGATTCGATTTCTTTTCGCTACCGAACATAGATCACGATTGTTTGGATCAATCAGTTCTTTCACACTTGCTTGTTTGCTTCTTTGAATTTAAAACATCAAAAATCAAAAGTTTGTATTCATTTAGTGTGCGAAAGTGAAAGTGAATTTGCATTTCAAGGTTGCATATTGAAAAGTGAATGATAAAATCTCTCATTAGTAGTACCCATGCACTGTAGGAATTGATGTTTGTATGCATTTTGTGATTGCATTTGTTCAGCTTGGTTTTCTTGGTTTGGGAATGGTCTCTCTACCCTCTCGTAGGTAGGTTTTCATTGAAAGAAAAGGATATTTCATTCATTTTAGTTGCATCCTAGGTTTTGTTGTATACATATGGTAGGGCCTGCAAACTGAAACATAATTCAAGATCAACGTTAAAACGAACTAAATAAATCTAACAACGCATTAGAACATAATTCTGATTATTTAGAGGCCTAAGCTAGAGACGTGCTCTAGTGTCATTAAACCTAGTCACTATTGTTCTCACTCAAGGTTGGGTGATTCCTCCTTCTGTGACTCAATAGCGGTCTAGTACGGAATTGCGCTCCCATGTACCGTCGAGTATATGTTGGGAGACCCCACTAAGTTATCATCCTATATCCTTAAGAATTTGAGTAGGGTTCCTTCTCATTAGTTTTCCTAGGATTTTGAAGTGAATCATCCTAGCGGAATCATCGATCCCATCTCCCGTTCCAAGTGACAAAGGGTCTCCATCCTCTGTCGCTCCCGAGGTTCCGGTTGTTAGTGATACTCTCCCTATCATCCCGAGTATCCAACTGCTTAACTCTCGCGCCCCAGAGGACGAGTCTAACAATATTAATTGGAATCCCATTTGGGAGCCTTCTGAGGAAGACTTTCCCGCTACTCCTCCTAGTGTTTCGGTCCCGATCTCTTCCTCCGACATGGATGAGACGACTCCCATCTCTGGTGAAGAATCCTTTGTGTCAACAAGTGAAATTCCTATTCCTACAAAAATAGGAACTTCACCTTTCCGTGTGACAGGAACTTCACATTTCCGTGTTACTTCCCTTGGTGTCACATTACCTCTAAGGTATAACGGCTTGGTAGACATCATTGGTTCCAGGTCTCCTCTTTCGAGTTCCATATGGTCTTGTATTGTCCCTCCGACTTCAGAGCCATTCACCTTTCAAATTCACAATGTGTCCATCACATCTATTCTGAACATGCCAACTATTTGTGTGGCATCTTCAGCCCTTGTTGTCAGTGTCACCACTGCCTCTTCAATGGTTACTACTATTGTCGAACCCTCTGTTGGTCCTACCTATAGTGGCCCAATGGAAGGAGTTGTTGATCCCACATTAAGTGCCCCACCTTCTTCTAGTTCCATTCCAGCACGAGGGGCACATGATCAATATGCACAAGCTCTTTGGAATCCGGATCTTCAAAATCCGTTTAATTATTATGATTCTTATGGCGGTCATATCTATTACCCCTGACCTATGCCATCTCAACTCGCGGTTGAGGTCACAGTCTCGTTGTCTCTTGCTTGGGGTACCACCACTTATCATGGTGGCCAAGCACCACCCGCAAATTTTCAAGGGCCACCTTATCAAGGTCAGCCCTCTTACAAACAACCTTATCCAGGGCAACCTAGAGGCCCACAAGGACAACCCTTCCAGGCACAACCTTTGGCCTTTGGTGGTTTTTCCTTTACCAATTTCTGGAAGCCTTCTGGTAACACGGGACAACCTTATATTCAACAAGGTCAACCCGGTGTCCAGCAAGGCTACTTTTCTGGGCAAGTTGGTCAACCTTATGTTCAGTAAGGCCAACCCACTATCTAGCCTGGTCAACCCACTAGACAGAGTGGTCAGTCTCAAAATCATCCAGGCCAACCAACTGTCTAGTCTGCTAAGCCATCTGGCCCATCAGGACAACCCTCAGTTGTGCAAGGACAACCCACTACCCAGCAAGCTCAACCTTCTGGGCAAGTGAGTCAACCTCAATCTCAGCTAGGTCAACCTTCTAACTAGATGGCTTAGCCTCATTTTTTTCAAGGACATCTGTCTGGGCCTGGTCAACTGGGCACTCAAATGTTGGTTTCTTCTCAAGCGCCACAGTGTTTTCAGCCCCAATCTGGGCTCCAGACCCAATCTGATCCTCAAATTCAGGATGGATCCCAATCTCAACCTGCTTATCAAACCCAGCCTAGCTGCCAGGCCCAGTTTGGAGCCCAGCCACCTTATGGTACCCAGCAATCCCAAGGGCAAGCCCAATTTTCCCCATATCAAAATTATCAGCAACTGCAGGTAAATCCTTACCATAATTTCCAACAATCTTATGTTGCTCCTGCAGGCCAAGTTGGTAATCAGTGGAATGTTGGGGAGAAAGTCCAGGGTCAACTGTCCAGTAATCTATAACCCCTACGGGAAAAATTCCTACGTTCAAAACCCTTATGGGCCAAGTCCGTCCGGACAAAACCAGTGGGGGCAACAAACAGCTGGATGGAACTCTGGTACTACCTCCTACCCACGGCCACAAATGTCCTTTAATCCTCAGTTACCCTTTTTAGCGACGTTGGAATTACCGGACATGTCCAAACTGACAAATGACCCCATTCTTCATAATCTGTATTAGCTGCCGATTTCAACTAAAATTCCGGGTGATTGTCCCAAGTTTGATGGTAAAGCCGGAGAAGATCCCTAGGCTCATGTTATGGCGTATCATCTATGGTGTTCGTCAAACTCATGGCTTGATGATTCAATCCGACTTCGCCTTTTTCAACGGACTCTCATTGGCTCTGCTGCTAAGTGGTATATTGAGTTAGCTCGCGGATCTTTTCAGGACTTTAACTCAATAGCTATGGCATTCTTAACTCATTTTCAGTTGCTGATTCGCTATGAAACGGGCACACATCTCCAGACATCCTTAAAACAGACTATGGACACACATATCTCTGATCATATTCATGAATGGAGACGACGTCACCGTTTGATTAAGTTTTGGATTCCCGATCAGCTTCTGACTAACTGGTTTACAACCTCATTGTCGGTCCAATAGCTCGGGACATTGCTATGGGAGCATGTGCAACTGAAGAGCAAGCTATTGTGCGTGCTCAGTACCTTGACCTGGTTTACTCCCAATCCAGTAGGTTATATGATTATTTTCCTGATGCTCCGAGGCCTGGAACTTCCAAAGCTCCACCGACGTCCTCTGTTGACGGTGTCATCGGTTCTATCAATTCGCCCTCTAAGAAATCTTCCACGAACCCTGGGAAGAAAAAGTCGAATGCTTCAAATGAAAATACTTCTCAGGCCATATCCAATGCTGGTAATACTTCCAAGGTGAATGCCATCTAGTCCACCACGGCAGACAAAGCCTCGAAAGGGAAAAAGAAGGGAAAAGGAAAGAATAAAGCTGAACAACCGAAGAAGGATTCCCCTAAACCTCCACCCGAGGAAGATGCCAAACACAAGCCTAAGTATCCTTCCCTTATCTGTGACGAGGATCACTATACCAAAGACTACCCAAGGTGGTCCGAATTTAGTCGTTTGTTGAAAGGCGCCTCTAGAACTCCTACCGTGCTCAAAGAGCCTTTTCCCTCACAACAAACTCAAATGGTGGTTGATCCGTCTCAATCCTCTTCTCCCTTTGGTTCTTAGGTATTTATGGTTGGGACGATTCTCGTCCACATTAGCACTCGAGCAAAAGAGTATCTGTTGCCTACCAGGAAGGAGCCTGAGGTCCCCTCTAGTGCTTCTTCGTCCAGTTCTCGTCCCCTTCATATTGAGCAACCTAGCACTAAAATGGTCACCCGACCTCCTCCTAAATGCGTACTCTGGAAATCTTCATACAACCCCAATGCTCATGCTACTCAGCACTATAGCATCATTGAGGACTTAGCCAGGCTCCATCAGCTATGTCCGCATTAGAAGCTCTCTAGAGCTGCCCCTCTCAGAGGAAGTCTTTGCTATCGGCCATCGGTGGCATCGACCCAGCCGACTCAGATTTGATTACTTTTGACCTGGACAGTCATATACCGAGGTTGCCTCACCAAATTGCCTTCCTTATTCAAGTGATCATCAATTCCAAAACAATTCATCGTACTGTCATTGATGAAGGCGCTTCTACTTGCATAATGTTTGTTGCTTGTTGGAAGGCTATTGGTTCTCCGACTCTGAGCTAGTCTCCTACGACCTTGGAAGCCTTTGATGGGAGAGAGTCTCATCCTTATGGCATCCTCCAATGCTTGCCCATTACATTAGAAGGAAAGACGGTCGAAGTAGAGGTTGAAGATGTCGATGCCAATTTAACGTAAAACCTCCTTTTAGGATGAAGCTGGACATATGTCATGCAAGCCATGGCCTCATCTCTATTATGTGTCATTTGTTTCCCTCATCAGGGGAAGATCATCACAGTAGACCAGCTCTCCTTGTTCACCTCTTCCTCCGATGGCAACGTGCCTTTCGTGGAGCATACCTCAATTCCTCTTGAGAGTGTGGGTGCTGGACTCTTTAAAGAACCTGTTGTTATGGGTGTTTTTTCACTCCCACCTCCCAATATCACCCCCATTAATATGATTTTTGCTCGCATTGATCCATGGGTTCTTCCTCATACCGATCAGATAGAATCCTGGGGCAATGAGATGCCGTTAAGTCCTACTGAGCTCAACTTCGTTGAAATTGTTTCTGCATCAACTCCGTCCTCTGAACCTTCTCCTTTGAGTAGAGCTCTCAACTCGTACATGTAGCCCCCTTGGCTTGGAGATAGCACTTCTTCAGACCTGGTATAGGAACTTTTTCCTTCTAATGAAGCGATCATTGAGACTATGTCTTTCGAGGAACCCCCCTAGCCTGATCATCACCATTGTTCCTCGTTTCTCCTGACCCATTGAGAAATGCTTGCTTCTCTTAAGCAGTTTGCTTCTTGTTTCCCTTTTCAACCTCTTCAGACACCTATTCAAATCTATCAAGTGTCTTCTGAAGGGAATATGGGGAACATCACGCAAACTCAGCCAATCGACATCTCTATTAAACCAAGGATTATCGAGCACATCCATGTTGGATTAACTTGAACTCCAGAGGAGATTCAGCTCTATACAAGTCTCTTTTGTGAATTTCATGATGTGTTTGCCTGGTCTTACAAAGAGATGCCTGGAATCGATCCTAGCATCGTGGTGCATGAGATACCTACCTATCCGAGTGCTAAACCTGTTTGACAGCATCTACGCCCCATGCACCCCTGAAAGGCTGCAGCTATTAAGGTAGAAGTTGAAAAGCTTCTTAAGGCTGGTTTTATTTACCCCATCCCACTCACAGACTGGGTCTCTAATATTGTCCCTGTCACTAAAAAGCAAGGCACTATCAGGGTATGTGTTGATTACCATGATATTAATCGAGCTTGTCCTAAAGATAACTTCCCTACACCCTTCATTGACCAGCTCATTGATGAGTGTGCCAGGAGTGAAATATACTCATTCATGGATGGCTTTTCTGGTTATAACCAGATTAATATTTCCCCCGCTGATCAACACAAGACCGCCTTTATCTGTCTGTGGGGCACTTTCGCTTATAAGAAGCTCCCTTTCAACTTAAAAAATGTTGGTGCCACCTTCCAGCATGCAATGTCTTATGTGTTTCATGATATTCGACACATTATGCAGCCTTACCTGGATGACTTTCCAGCTCATTCAGTAAGACGCCAAGACCATCCCACCCACCTTCTTGAAATTTTTCTCTGTTGTAGACACTATCGTATCCGGCTCAATTCGCATAAGTCTGTCTTCTGTGTCAAGTCTGGCAAACTTCTCGGGTTCATCGTCTCCCGAGAGGGCATCTATTTGGATCCTCCTAAAGTCGAAGCCATCCTGAATCTTCCTCCCCCTGCTTCTTTGTAGCAATTGCAGAGTTTGTAGGGAAAAGCAATTTTTTTACAACGATTTATTCCGAATTATGCCGAAGTGGCTAAAGGCTATACGCGGTTATTGAAATGTAACACCCCTTTTTATTGGGATACCATTGCCTAAGAGTCATTCGAGCACCTCAAGGCTCTCCTTGTTTCTGCTCCTTTGTTACGTCCCCCTGATTATCACCGGACCTACACTCTTTACTTGGCCGCTACTGATACCACCATCGGCATGGTTCTAGTTCAAGACGATGATGATGGTACTGAGCATGTCGTTTATTATCTCAGCCACAATTTACTTGATACGGAAACTCGTTATGCCCATGTTGAGAAGTTAGCATTGGCCATTGTTTGTGGTGTCCAACGTTTCCATCATTATATACTATTGCATACCACGACGGTGATTTTTGATTGCAACTCGATGACGTATATTTTGTCACATCAGTTACTGGGGGGCAAATACTCAAAGTGGATTGTCATCCTCCAAGAGTTCGACTTGGAGTTCACAACCGCCAAGTCTAAGTCCCTCGTCTTCGCTAAGTTTCTTTGCTCTCTGCCATCTGTTACCGCGCCCTCTCTATTAGAGGATCATATTCTAGATGAAACTTTGTTCTTGATTAGCACCCTCGATCATTGGTACAGGAATATTATTGTCTATCTTCATACGTCCTCTTTTCATCCCAATTTTTCCAAGGATGCTCGACAACGGATTCACTATTAGTCTCAACCTTATCACATTATTGGGACACCCTATACCAACTTGGCGTCAACTCTGTCCTTCATCAATGTTTAACACTTGAGGAAGCCGAACGAGTTCTAAATGACTGCCATTTTGGTGCCTGTGGTGGTCACATGTCCGGGTATGCCACTACTCATAAGATTCTTCGTGCTGGTTATTTTTTGCCCTCCATCTTCAAGGATTGCATTCTTACCGTCTGCTCTTCTCATGAGTGCCAAATCTACCAATGGAAAATGTGCGTGCCTCTCGCCCCATTACACCCTATTATTACCGTTGGCCCTTTTGCCAAATGGGGCATTGACTATATGACCTGTACCCCTCACTCGGCCGGGGGCATGGGTATATCATTATTGCCATTGATTATTTCACAAAATGGGCTGAGGTAATGCCTACACTATCTGAGGACAGTCACATAACGGTGCAATTTTTGTTCAATCATGTTATTTCATGATTCGGAGTCCCTCAGGCTACCATCACTGATCATGGCAAACACTTCCGTAGTCATATGATGACCGAGTTAACAACCCAGTTGGGCCTGCGGCATGATAGTTCGACACCATACTATCTGCAGGCCAACGGCCAAGTGGAAGATGTTAACAAAGTTCTATTTACAATGCTTCAACACATCGTTGGCATGCACAAGTCCAACTAGAATTTGATGTTGTTCTCCGCCTTATGGGCCTACCGAACTTTAGTGAAGGATGCCACCAGGTTCACCCTGTTCCAATTGGTTTACAGTCTGGAGGCTACCCTTCTGATTGAGTGTGAGATCCCTTCTTTGAAATTAGTTGTCGAATTACTCCCCAACACTACTCCGGTAGAAGAACGCCTTCTCTACCTAGAGCGACTAGACGAAACTCGTCGATTGGCCACTTTAGCTATTGAAGCACAGAAGAAGAGAGTGAAAACTCACTTCGATCATATTGTTCATCCTCGTTCTTTTGTTGAAGGAGAATTAGGCCTGCTTTATAATCAAGCGAATGATACGTTAGGGGCAGGAAAATTCGAGCCTATGTGCCTCGGGCCTTATATTGTAAAGCGAGTTTTGCAAAAAGGGGCCTACGAGCTGATTGATTATGAAGCGAACCCTCTAGATAAGCCCCGAAATGGGCTTTATCTAAAAAAATATTACGCATGAATCCCATGCACTTTGATTTGTACATACGTGTGTTTTTAGCAGGTGTGTTGTGTGTGTGTGTTTTCATATTTTGGCTTGGTGTGTAGGAATAATTGCCACTTATTGTGTCTTTTGCTTCTTATGCAGATGTCTAGTACACCTTACATTGGTTTCACTTATGGTGCCTGCCATAGTACACGCAACCTGTCTTCTCCGACATGGGTGATCTATGATCCTCATGGTGAGTTAGTAGACCTTCAAGGTGTTTGTCTAGGTTGTACCACAAACAATGTCACTAAATATAGTGTTGTTATTGAATTACTGAACGAGGCTATCAACCTCGACATTCGTGATTTGGTTGTGAATTTGGACTCTCAGCTTGTTTTCCACCAGTTTAATGGGCGTTATTCTGTCGGAGATCATCTGATTTTAAGGTTGTATTTATGTGTTAAATTGTTAGAAAATAATTTTGATTTTATCACATATCAACACATTCCAAGACGATTAAACACGTTAACTGATGCATTAGCCAACCATGTATTAGACAGACATTTGTGTAACATGTAATCAAAATAGCATGTAGAAGAATTCAAAAACACAATAATGAACCATAGCAATATGTATGTATATATATATATATATATATATCGTGTGGCAAACCAAGGCGCTCAAAAAATATATGTATGTGTCCAAATAGAGTCTGTGTTCTCCATACATCTGAGATGCATGTCTCTCAAAAAATCAGCAGGATAAAACCTAGGTGTCTACTGTGGTGGGTTATGCTCCCTATAGCACAACACCGCTCATGCAACCTGACTCAATAATCGCTGCACCCTAGGAATCACCCCTACTGTCTAAATTAGGAACTCTATGAGGACCTCCTCGAACCCCATGTAATCAAGGATCCCCGCCGTCAGACCCTCGAGATTTTGGGCCACTGTCTCTATCGAATCGCCAACTGGAGGAGCCAAGGCTAGCTCGCTAATACCCTCTGGGTCCCTCCGCACCTCTCGAGCTAGTCCTATGGGCCTCACTGGTCCCCCATCAGCAAATACCATAGAGTACCTCATTAGGACATTTGCATGAAAAAATCCAAAACACATCATAAAAGATAAATACAAAAATAGCGTGATCAAGTGCTTTACCGCCATCATCCCACTCCTCACTAAGGGGTAGCTGCATATTGGGATCTCCACGAAAGTCCATCCCATCATATGGCCAGTCCTCAACAAAGACCATCTGGCACTCCAACCACTCACGGAACATTGTCCCCCATGACACTAGGCATACACCACCTCCTCGTGGCATAACATGGGCCCACCGTGTGATCCCGGGTTCTCGTAGTCTGGGCGTGTCCAAGACCATATCTTGCAACTACACTGCCAGCACCCGCTCCAACATGAGCGGGATCAAGAGGGATCCGTAGCCAAACTGTTTCGTCTCTCATCAACGACAGTTGTTAAGTTGTCTCTTCATATTAGCCGTCACTGTTTCCACCCAGTTGAACATGGTCAGATTAAGGCATTCGAGAGACAACCATAGATGGGTCTTCAATGCCTCGTGTTGGGCTTGGGAGCCCGCTACCCTTGTTACCATAAACAGAACTACACAAAGAACCATGTCTTCCACCATTGGAATTTCCACCTTCCTGCTCTTTGTTTTTTGAGACTGGGGGCACACTCATGCCATTATCATCTCTAGTGATTCGCCCCAGGGACGTTGCCCCTCTAGGATCGGCCTCTCACAGCGACAGGACAATTTGTTCAAAAAATATATGTATGTTGCATCGAATGTGATGTCTTGGCCTTGGATTATGAATTTTTCGTCCATTGGGTTCCATGCGTGGATTATCAGCTCTAGAAAATCGGGTTGGGCCCGAAGGTGCAGAGTAAGGAAGAATTTTAGCAATCTGCATGCACGTAAATCATTTCAGCACCCAGCATCAGCAAAAGTCTCCTCATCGTTAACATCGCGAGTTCATTCCTACCAAACGAAGGATATGATGCCCTGCATGATGAGAACAAATGAATTAGAACTTCGTTTATAAATTTCAATCCATAATCTACATAAAAAATAGTTTTGCGTTGTCATCACGACTGTTTTTAAAACAATTGTGATGGCGCAAAGTTCACATTTCAATTTTCTCGCGGTCATCGTGAGAATACATCATATTCTTGCGATGATTGGAGAGCGTTGCGTGTAAGTCACGCTCAGTCATCGTGGACCTGAGCGGCGGACTCCAACTCAAAACTCCATTCAAACTTACATATCTAATGCTCAAATGCATAAAAAAACTATTGAAATGAAGCGCAGGAGGAGGTCTACTTGGTAGAAGTTTCACGATGAACCGTCGACAAATGGGGCCAGAATCAGCTTGAAATTAGCTCTGGTTGGTGCTCCAAATGCTCCAATGGTAAAATGAACAGTGCAAATGGTAAAAATCAATGAATTACCCCCCTTTTATAGTAATTTTTTGAAATATTAAAAAATTGTACTTTAGAATGTGGGTATTTACCATTTTTTGCATGATTAATTGGAGTTTTGGTTTCTAAATATGTTTCCGCATGCATTAATCATTTATGTCGAATGGGTTTTACGTTTGATGTGATTTGTGCAGAACTACAGGTCATGGAGTCACATGTGCACTTAATCCGTAGAGTCATCTTTAATTCTCTTTTCCGACTTAAAAGACGAAAAGATAGCCGAGTTGCCCCTTTCGACTCATTAAACGAAATGAGAGGCGGTCTGCTTTAAGCTCTTTTCCGACCATGTAAACGAGAAAATATTGTCGAGATTTTGTCATTTCAGGCTCGTTATCGGTCATGAAACGGAATGGTTTCGATTGCTTTTCTACTTTTTCAGGTCGAGATCACTAATCATGAAAAGTACTCCTTGATCGTAATGGTCACGCGGTTCTTCCGAGTATCATTTTATACTTTTCAGGCTCGAGAGACACAAATTTACAAAAAAGGACCCCCCTGGAGTTTTCTTTTCCGTGTCTTTTTCAAACTCCCTAAACATGAAAAAGACCCTGAGTTTTACCTATGCCAAACTTGTTAAACCCTGACGACATTGGACTCATCACCATGACGAGACTCGAGCTTATCCTCCCTAGGGCTCGTTAAACTATCCCCTTCAAGCTTGTTTTCAAAAATAATTGGGGTACTCGCTAGCAATGGCGGGGGAAAAATTGGAAATCATCATTGATTATCTATGCAGCTAGTCACTCTTAAACATCGACACTCTTGCTTCTTGTCAGGTTGGGATATCCATACATCATCATTTGGCCTTTTGTGGGTTTGGGTTGTCATTTAGCCTCATTCCTTTTGATCCATGTTGTTTTCATTAAGCCTCTGATCCCTTGGTACCTAAATGTTTCCACCCTCCAACTTCATGTTGCTGACATGTTCAAGAGTATAATCCTTTTGCAGTTTACACCCTTGCCTCTTCCTCTAATACTCTATTTCACCATCTACCTATTGTTCCTTGTCTCGTATCGTTGATGGGGGAAACATTATGGCCCTCCTGCGACAGGTTGTCTCCTTTCAACATCAGCTCATTATCCAGGAGATTGATCTAGAGATCCCTTTAGGTACCTTGGAGCTTGCATGCCTCAATGGCAAGTTCTTCGCACCTGACGATCGACTTACATCATTGGTCGTCGATTGGGTGATTCCATGAGTGTTCGACTTTAGCTCATTCTTCACACTTCGTGGATTGTACTGGACAGTACCTTGAGAACCATTGGCATTATTGGTGGTTTCTCTCGCACTTGTTAACGGTTTACATCATCGACCAGTAATAAAGAGACTTTCTACCATGCTCGACTTCAGCACCTTTATTCGCATGTTAGAATTTGTACTATGATCGGTTGGGTTCAAGACCCTGAACTAAGATTACACATGTTTGGGCTGCATGGATTGGTTCGCGATTGCATGACTCATTGATGGATGGCTGCGACCATACTTGAGTCTTCATGGATGGCTGTGACCATATCTTTATCCTTATGAAGAGTCGGAAGAAATGGAAGTACATGAAATAATTGTTGATACAGTTGAGACTGCCACACAAGAACCAACCCCGCCTGTGGAACCTATTGATGAAGAAATGGAGGCAACGGATGGAGTTGATACTATCTTACAGGAATCGACTTTCATTAATTAAGTACAAGGAGAAGAAGTACCACTCAAGGAGCTAGTGGGTGATGCTGTTACACAAGAACCAGCATCACTCACCCAAATAGATGTGGATGTTGAAATGAGTAGGGGTGTCACACAAGAACCACCATCGACTTAGTCAAGGCAGGAAAATGTGGAAGGGGCAAACCCTGAGGTTGACGTTGCTCCACAATAACCAGCATCAACCGTAGGACAAGAAGCAATGCATGAAGAAGGCTCACCCTACTTAAGAGATGAAGGCGATGGAGAAAAAGAACTAGAGGTAGCAGACAAGACCGATATAGACCAAGTGGAGAACATCCCCCACTCTCCTTTTTAGGCCGCAATGCCAAGAGGAGCGAGAAGGATTCGTTCCCCCCCTCCCGATGTTTAATGGAAGAGATTATTGTTCCTCCCATATTGAAGTTCATCGGCTCAAAGGAGGGAGTAGCCATTGTTGACTCATCACTTGTAGACTCCCAGCAAGGGCTTCCTGATGATCAGGATGAAAAATAAAATTTTATAGAAGGATTGGAGCAGAGGTCGATTGACGAAGGCATTATCCAGGTGACATATGTTCATGAACTGAGAAGAGGTTAAGAAGAGAGTGCTCCCAAGGATAGAAAATAAGGAAGACTTCGTAAAGAAGCTGGTTGATGCCTTTAATGATAATCCACCGCTTTTTGAACCAGGCGTAGGGCTAGGAAATGAATATATTATCAAATAGGAGTGGATAGAATAGTGTGAGAAGAGGAGACCACCTCTTAAAGTAAGGTATCAACTTCAGTTTAGAGAAACCATGCAACCAAATATCGAAGTTCGGAAGCTGCGAAATTAGGTATCTCGACTGAAGAAGAAAACAAGTATAAATGGGAGGCTATAAAGCCCAATGTCGAGGTCTCCTTAGTAGCTATACAGATAGAAGATGTTCCCACAACTTCTGTTGCCATGCAGACTGGTCCTATAAAACAATTATTCGAGGCCCGAGAATTCTTCCTAGCTGTTGAAATTCAAAAATGGCAATCTGTCGTGAATGAACATAAGAAGGAGACAAAGAGGATTCGAGAATAGGTCATTGAGATTATTACGAAGTATGTAGACTAGTTAGACAAAGCAAGGTAGAGGCAAGAGAAACAACAGAAAAAGACAAAGTACTTAGAAGAGTAGGTAGAGGTGTTGAAGGCAAATAAAGATAAGATGTTTACCTTAGCACAATAGGTAATGGCCTGTGGACCTCCTGCCGATAGTTATTCTTTATTTCTTCATGAACAATTCTTTTTCTTCTTCCTGGAAAGAATTTACAAGGAGATTAGCCATGCGATTGAGGACCTCTTATAATTCCTTCGTATTATAAGGATTCATGATATTGTGAGTCAGCACTTGATGTGTGAACTCTACATGCATGGTGATTTCTTGAGGGATGATGAGACCTTTAATCTGTCTCCATTCATGGGGGATGTCCACGTCAGAGCCTTCACCTCCTACACATACATTGATACAATGAAAATCAAGATACAAAGACATTTATTGTAATGAGGGAGAATGGTCAGTCGGTGACTATTTATAACAACCACTCCACCTTTTTACAGAGGTGGTGTATTGACCTCTGTGTAGACATATAGTCACTTTTTAGGATGAAGCCCTTGACATTTGTCAAAGGAGGTGGATGATGTCATCATCATCTGTCAGAAACCAAGAACCTTTTGGGGAACCCAATTTTGCACAAGCATTAGAAATAGTGCCATGTTTTCTTGCATGCATTCAGACTTGTGGGGTCTAGTGGATGGGGCTAAGTTTTCAGTTTCCCCTCATTTGGTTGCCAGCAGATCATTACACTCTAGCATATAATGTAAGCAATGATTAGTGGAAGGATGTCCTTATGAAAGATGGATATAAACCTCTGGGAATAGAGATGACTAAAGAATATGACCTTGCTCAGCTTCATGCTGACCACAGCTGGTCCAACCCATACCTAAAGAGACAGTGAGCCGCATGAGGGCATGTGTTGGCTTATATGGTCCCGACCCAGGTTCAAAGGTGATTTAGCTAGGCAAATCCCTGTACTACTGGCCCATTCGGAAACAGTCCACGAAGTGCGGACTGGAGTCTCACCCGAAGTAGTATGGGAGGGTTCTAGAACCAAGTTTCCGCACCCTAGGGATGTCTGATGAGCTTGTAGGGGTCCACGGTTTGACCCTGCACGCACGTCACTACGCGCACTCGCTATCCCTTTGCAACCTGCGATGCTACTTCTGCATAGCCCTACTTGGGGAGCAACCCATAATGTCCAAGTCCCTTGCTATGTAATTTGTTATTATCTAGTTACTTAACTTGTTTATGTAAGACTAATGATTATTACAGCATCTTCAACAATCATATCAGTGCGTGTGATAAAGAAAATAGTATAAACGTAAATAAGACAAAGCACAGTAGATACACAGAAATAGGAATCAACTTCTCTTTATTAATCTTCAATCCTGATTACAAACTTGACACCGCCTTGCACACTCAGCTGCAGGGGTCCATGCACTGAGCTATGGACTCTACTAGGCCTCTGCGCACTCAGTTGCAAAGCCTCTTCCTACTACTATGACCCAATACACTTAGACTCCTACTCTAAGCTTGAACCATTCGTATTCTTTTCTCTTCTTCGTTATCTTTACAACTTAAATCCTTGCTCTATTTATACAATCCCATGGTCCGCGGACCATTGGTAGGCTGACATGATTTTACATTACATTACATTACTTTAGGGTAGACAACCCTATGATTTAACCTATACTTCGCGCTCTGCGCCCGCAAATCGTAGAGTCTTACAAAACCTTTGACTAAGACTTGGGCTTTGAGCACCAAAACATGTTGTGGGGGGATTCCATGCCCAACAACATGTAGAAATACCAGTTGGGGTGAGATGTTGGCTACCAAATCTGCATACTTTTTCCCTCCATTTTCTCTCTTTCTCTCTCTCTCTCTCTCTCTCTCTCTCACTCCTTTGTATCAATAAAATTCGTGTTCTGCATACGCACTTCAAGTGTATATTAATGGAAATGCCCAATCAAGTACAACTGTTCATGCACATAAACCTATCACAAAATAAAAATCATATAATATATTCATGGCAGTGTAGAATGATGAAGGGGGAAAATAGAATATGCGCCCCAAACTAGCAAATTCTACATTGCAAAGAGCAAGTGATAAAAATTATCCATGAAGGTTCATCAAATCATTTACATCTTTAAGCCAAAAAATATTTAAAATATAGATATAATGTTACATTCTGCATATACACTTAAAGAGTATATTAGTGAAAAATCCCCAATTAAGTGGCTATACATAATACAATTGTTCATGCACATAAACCTGTGAAAATTAGAAAAATCAGTAATTTTATTCATAATTAAATGATGAATTTACATTCTGACTATACATGATGAAGGGGGAAAGAAGAATAGATACCCCAAACTAGGAAATTTTGCATTGCAAAGAGAAACTGATAACAAAAAAAAATAACAAGAGTCTATTTTAAACATGGACCTAATATGAGTTGAGAGATCGAATTTCTTCACGTGCAAACTTATTTAGAGTGCAAAATACAATGTGTTATTTTTCAATGTTTAAATTGTATTTTTGAATTCTAAATAGAATATATATATGATCAAA
>APFE031040928.1:0-36521 GCA_000404065.3 Pinus taeda
AGTTTGGTTGCAGAGATTGTGTTCAAGTATGGGGTTAGTACAAGGAGCTATAAGGATAGACTGTGACAGCCAAAGTGAAATCTTCTTGGCAAAGAACCCTGCTTATCATTCAAAGACAAAGCACATTGATGTTCAGTATCACTTTGTGAGGGATAATGATAGAAGACAAAAAGGTGTTGCTGGTAAAGGTGGACACTTTGAAGAATACTGCAGATGCATTGACAAAATCTGTGAGCTCTGAGAAGTTCTCTTGGTGTAGAGAAAAAATGGGTGTTTCAGGGCTAGAAAAATGACTAAGCTCTCCTGTGGCCCCCTGTGGAAAGGAAACAACAAGTGGGAGATTGTTGGGTTGTGTTATATTCTTTCCACGACTAACTTACGTAGTGAACCGGGGGGTTAGAGGGGGGGCGGAGGCCCCCCTTCGCCACGCCGATTGCACAGCGGGGGGGTCACAAGGGGGGCGGCAGCCCCCCCTATCCGAGGGGTTTGAGGGGGGCGGGTAGCCCCCCTCTACGGGGTTTGAGGCAGCGCCCCGAGAAAAAACAATTTGGACCCTATATTAGGTTGGGCGAACCTACCTATGGTTTTTCAGTCCACGGTTTTGGACGCGATGGTTTTCGGTCCATGCTATTGGATGCTTCGGCATGTATAAATATGTATTGTAACATTGAAAGGAATATAATGAAAAATCAAGCTGGTAGTCCTCGGTTTTGGAATCCAGTGGGAAATCTCTGTGTATATGTGTTTTATGTGTTATGCTTTCGCATTTTTATTTTTCCTGTGATTTAGAATTCGTATGCAGGTAATTTCTATACGGGGTTAAAACCTACAATTCTGTCAAGATTTGGGTGTCCAGAGATATTAATGAGTGACCGAGGCTCACATTTCTTGAATCAAACTATTGAGGTGTTGACTAAAGAGTTTCAAGTACCCCATATCACCCTCAAGCAAATGGGATAGTTGAAGCTTTCAATAAAATTTGGGAGAATGCACCCACAAAAGTGTGCAATGTGAACATAAATGACTGGGATCTAAGTATTCCAGCGGTGTTGTGGTCATATAGGACAACATGCAAGAAATTGATAGACCAGGCACCTTTTAGGTTGGTATATGGAGAAGAACCAGTCATGCATATGGAGTATATTGTGCCAAGTTTAAGAATTTCAACCTTCACAGACATGGTATATTCCAATATAATGGAGGAAAGGATGACAGAATTTCTTTCTTTGGAAGAGGACATATTTATAACAAGTTTTCATCAGCAAGTAAAAAAAGCAAGGGAAAAATCTTGGCAAGATAGGCACATCAAGCAAAAGACATTTCAGGAAGGAGATGTTGTACTCTTATATGATAGAAAAGTCACAAAGTTCCCAGAGAAATTTAAGACACATTGGTTAGGACTGTAAATCATCAAACATGTCTCTAATGGTTGCGTAGTTCAACTTGTGAAGCTAAATGGTTAGTTGATTCCAGGACAAGTGAATGGTAGAAAATCGAAGGTATACAAGGACATCTATGTCCCAGGAGCTTTGCACTAAAAAACAAAAACAGAAGAATCTTAGTGCCACCTATAGTTGAAATTGGGCACTAGACTATAGAATACTCTATAGAAGGGGTATGTCAAAGTCAGAAAGAACTGCACAGAAGAAGGCTACTGCGTGATATTCATGGGTATGTCAAAGTCAGAAAGAACCACACCAAAAATGGCTACTACGGGATATTCAGGAGTATGTCGAAGTCAAAAAGAACCATGCCAAAGGAGGATTACTACGTGATATTCAGAAGTATGTCGAAGTCTGAACCATGACAGAGGGTAGATTACTATGTGATTGTCGGAGATAACTAGTAAAATATGACAATTGGAAGGAAAAAGTTATTGTTAAAAGGCACGGGAGAAACTCATTTATGAATAATAGCTGGTTAGATCTAGTGACATACTTGCATTAAAAGAACAAGATCTAAGCTAACCATGAGATTTGAAATTCAAATTTGCTATAAAATCTACGTCCTACTCCACATTTTACACTTTGCTATCTGGAGAATTTAGTTTGAGAATTTGCAATCAAGAGTGAGTCAATTGTATGTACGAGAGAAGCTTTGAAGAAATTTCTCAAGCATTTGTAGAGAAATGGCTAGTAGGAGTCATGGAATCCCAGGATGGAGCATCGAATGCACCCCTATCCCCAAGGCGCACAAGGTAACCTCAAAAGAAAGTAGTTACAAAAGAACAACCCAAGAAAATACCCAAAAAGAGGTCAGCTGAAGCCTTTGGAATAGAGCTAAGAATGTCCCCAAGGAAGAAGACAACAAAAGAGTAGCGAACAAAGACCAAGCAAGATAAGAAAGCTAAGGAGAAGGTGAAGAAGCCAATACAGTAGGAAGAACTAGAGGAAATCCATGACAGCGAGGAAGAAGAACCAGAGATGCATCGAATGGAGACAGAGGGCGCAGAAATTCCCTCTATGTTACCGATGTATTTGCCACCAAGGAAACTAGGCACCAAGCTGTTAAGAAACCAAAAGACACAAAGTTCCAAACTTTCACACCGTTGTTACCAGAAGAAAGTGCCATTTGAAGGTGAAGTGCTGGGGAAAATATTACAATTAAAAATGGAGGATTGAGACTTTAATGACATAAGTAAATATCCGCAGTTCGAGTCGAGCAAGTACCCACACCAGGTCTATTATCTAGAGAGTGGAGTAACGAGGTTGGAGCCATGCCAGTGGGTTATAGGATTGCAGATATCAAGCTTGTTAAACATGTTATATGCGCCACACTTTCGTAGAAGCACATCCAACATAGCTTTCAACAATTACTAGTATTGGTGCATAATGGATGCCTCTAGTTTGGGAAGAGGATCCTAATTGACAAGATGTTGATAAGAAGAATTATGGGACTTCCATACCAAGGGAAGGACCCCACCGAAGAATTCGTTGGAAAAAACCAAGGCAAGGGAATGACACGGATCATGAAGGATAAGTTCAAGATTATTGAGAAGTCACGCAATTACGATATCAACTCTATCGCAACCAATGGGTGTGCTTCACTATGCACATTTGAGCATGAAAAATAATGAGGAAATGCAGAGAAAACGAAGTCCCTGCATCCATGGTTTCTTTGGCTACGCAATGTAGTGCCTGGGTTTAGTTCAACTGGGTTGGGTACTTATGCAAGGAATTTTTGGAGGATTGTCACTAGGCACGGGAGGAAGGTAAAATATTTCATTATGCGTGGTTGATTTTGATCATCGCGTTGTTAGAATGGAAGGAGTCGAAGGACTCACAATTTCTTCCAGTTGAAACAAATGTATGTGAAGCCACGTGTGCATGCCTCATTGTGGCATACCAAGGAATTGTTGAACGTGCAAGAGAACATAATTTTATTTGTGCTATTGGACATGGATTTGCACATGGTGGTGAACTAGTAACCTAAGTTATCACCTAACTTATATGAGTAGTATTTCAATATTGCAACATTCAAGGCATATTTTCATAGAGTATACATCAAGGCTCGGAAGGATATAAAGGAGACATGGCACCCTCTTCCATATTCGATCACTGAAGACAAATTGCTCGCAATAATACAACAATGGTCAACTGAATGTATGACCCCAACCATAGATGACACTGAAGTAGTTAGGGGCACCAAGCAACATGCGGGTCCAAGTGGGAAAGACAAAGGAAAAGAAGCAGAGGAACCAGAGCCAAAGCCATAGCCATAGATAGAACATGATACCTAGGACCCTCTCAATGACATGGATCCAACATAGGAATCACCATCATCATAAAAAATAGGGTACCTACAGTAACTACGTTGGGCACATGGAAGAAACCAAAGGCGAACAAGTCTAAGGGCATTACTGCTTGTCCTCGCTTATAGGGAGATCGGTGATATTAGAGGAAAGGTCCAGGAAGTGACAACATAGACTTGGAATAAGGTCAATGATCACTACAAAATGATATTGAAAAATTTGCAGCAAGGCATCGTGGGGTTAAAGGTACTAGCATAGATAGCCAGACAACTAGCACAGATAGGTCAGCTACTACCACCAGAACGATGCCTAGAGATGAAAATTGGATTGAGGATTTCGCAAATATGAGGTGGAGCATTACAATTTGAATCCACTAAGGACAGAAAGCGAGCAAGAGGGTGGGACTGTGTTAACATGAACATCGTCGCACTACCAACTCAAGTATTACACAAGTTCCATCAAAGTATTACAGATGAACTAAAGGAGCAATAACAACGCAATTCTCTGTTAAGTATTCAAGTGGAAAACGACAGCGCTTTGTTGAAGAAGGAGCTCGATCCATTTATCAAAGAAAGGGATGAAGAATGCCAGCAACAGAAGCAGCTAGAGGAAGCCATTGAAAAAACTTATAGTGAAGTTGTGAATGCAAAGGTCCATGAAGAAGAACTGCCAATAGAGAAGGTCAGGAAGCTCGACCTCACGATAAAGGAGTCAAAGAATAAGATTGTAAAAATAAAGTTTGAATATGAAGTAAAGGTTGCTGATCTACAAATAAGGTTGCAACTAGTGACACCACCAAAAGTACATGAGCAAAGGGAGAGGGATCTAAAAACTTCAGTGAAAGGAATCTCTGACACAGTGGTGGATTGTGGAAAGTTACTAGATGAGACCATGCAGATTTGGACCTCACTGCGGGAGGGTCCAAACATTCAAAGGATTGAAGAGAAGCTAAAGGTGAAGTAGAAGTAGTGGGAAGAGATCCTGACAACTATGAAGAGCATACAAGTCTCATGGAGGCTCGCCAGCATCATTAAAGTGAATAATCTCTAGAAATAGATTGAAGACCTTTGGAGGAAAGAGTATATTTTTATAGAGAGGACTCGACCATGGTAGGATTAGGCCATCCATATTTCACAAGCAGTAGATGAAAGACTCAGGGAGCTAATACAGAGGGAGAAAGAAGTGTTGCAGAAGACTATCAAACCAACCACAAAGGCATTGTTGAAAGAAGTGCACCGAGAGGAAAAGAAGGTAGAAGAAATAGTCCAGAAGTACAATGTCATCTACAATAGCATCACAGGAAAGATCACAGGCACCGTAGTTGAGTGACCTAGGACGAGGCACATGTGAGTGTTGGGGGCCTATTGGGCGCAGCCCAACTTGGTCTAGTTTGGTCAAAGACTCCACATTTTGATGATACAAACTTAAATAGGAACATAATAACTTATAGATATAATCATAAATACAAAGATGCAACAGAAAAACAGTACATTTCATTAATAGAAACATATTGAACTATGCTTACAAACGGAATGGAAATAATATAGCTCAGGAAATGGTAGCTTATCTCTGAGAAGAGATGTGGCGACAACATGCCTCTGAACTGTGTTACAATGAGGCTCAAGGGCCTATTTATTATTGGAAAACATGAGAAAACCCTAAACAACCAAAACCCTAACCCCATGAGATGTAACACCAAGAGTATTTAGACCCCATTGGGGTTAGTTAGGCAACCAACTTCCCGGGGTCGTAACTTGGTCATATTATCTCCATTTGGCGCATACGATACCTTGTTGGAAAGATCTCTCTGAGTACTACAGGTTTCACCATAGGCCCCTGCAATGGGTATGCGCCTATCGTGGAGCCCAAAAAAATGTCGTTTAGGGGGTTCAATCTGCTCCGGAAGTTCAGGACCTGAAAAACTGCTAAAAATAATAAATGCTGAAATGAACAAGGAAACATATGGAACTGACTGGGGAGTCTAGGTGGAATAGGTAGGTGGCCACCAATATCCTGCTAGATCATTCCTCCCCCATTAGGAGGCAATGGTCTCCATTGCATGTAGAGCCTCCATGAGTTGAGTAAATTTCTGTTGAACCCGGTCCCTAGTGAACCACTTGCCTTGGTGAAGGCGTTGGCCTGCTTCGACAGCTCAATATAGTTGTATCCTTTGTTAGCGAGTGTTCTTGATCTGTGTGTCCATGATCTGATCAGTTGTGGCTTGTTCCATGCACTTTGGGTTGATCTTTGTTGGTGTGAGTTGTTCTGTAATGTCAAATGTGTCCAACAATGGTGGAAAGTATGGCCGAAGGTGATCTACAGTGAACATTAGGTGCAGCCCAAAGAACGGTGGGATGTTGAGATCGAAGGCATTATCACCAAAATCCTTATTGATGGTGTATGGCCCATATCAGAGCGAGCGAAGCTTGCGGTGGGGTCTAGTAAGTCGCTCCTTCTACAAATGTAGCCAAACTTTGTCACCCACCTGGAACTTGTGCGACACTCGATGTTGATTATGGCGTTGCTTGTACTTAGCATTGGCTCTATCCAATATATCATGGACCTACTCACGGATGTGTTGAATGCGTTCAATGAATTTGTTATCCCTTTCAACTTCAGACTGAATTTGAGTCGAATCTACCTGAGTCGCTGCAAATGGTATGGCCACATCAAAGGGGCATAATGGCTGAAATCCTAGCCCTACCTGAAAGGGGTTGTAGCCTGTTGAATTGTGGATAGCTCTGTTGTAGTTGTGTTGGACATAGGGGAGACTTTCATCCCACGTTCGTGGATGCTTCGAGTTGTACATGTGTAGAATGTGTACGATCATATTGTTGACAACCTCTGCTTGGCCATCAATTTGGGGATGGAAAGTTGTGGACTTAGTAAGTTTTGTGTCCAACATTGACTATAGACTTGACCAAAATGAACTCAGAAATTTATTGTCCCGATTTGAAACAATGAACTGTGGGATCCCAAAGTGTACCCATACTCACTCAAAGAAGAGATTAGCAGTGGCCTCTGTTGTGATACTCTTCTTGTAGGCCACCATGATGGCCGTCTTAGAGAATCTACCGATGCCCATGAAAATGAAATCGTTGTCATGCTTAGTAGAATGAAGGCCCAACATGTAATCCGTGGATATAGATTCCCAAGGTTAGCTAGGAGTAGGTAGAGGAGTATACAAGCCTTGCTTCTTGATAGTTGGTTTGGAAATGGTGCAATCAGTGCAGGATCTATTGTACTTCCCAACATCCTGAAAAAGTTTCAGCCAATAAAAATACTTCTGCAATACCGTCACTATTTTCTCTACTTCGAAATATCTAACAACCCAACTATAGTGTGCCTCCCAAATAATCTTGGCACACTCACTTGAAGCAACATAGATGTGTCCCAGGTGGCATAATAGTGCATCCTAAAGGTGAAAATTTGGAACTTGCTTCCCTTCCAGGAGTGTCTGGTATATTTTTCCGAATTCTAGATCGCTCTTGTAAATATGTGGTCACCTCGATATCTCATGCCCATAGGAGTCGAGCACAGTGATCAGCGCCATGACCGGTGGTCAGTTGAGGTAATCAACAACATTATTGGTGTTTCCCTTATTATAATCAATGTTCAAATTGAACTATTGCAAATAGGTGGACCATTTCTGATGGTGATCATTCTGCAACTTCCCTTGTGTCTGCATAAACTGTAGAGGTCGGTGGTCTATGTGGATGACTGTTTCCTTCCCCATAATGTAATGCTTCCATTGATGGCAGGCCTGCACAATGGAATACATTTCTTTGTCATAAGTGGGGTACTTTCGGATTGTGTCTGAAAGTGTCTCACTATGGTAAGCTTGTTGTTGGGTTTCTGACCAAAAGAAAAAATTCTTTTGCTCCGCCCTTGGTGACTTGACTTGAAGGCTAAGTGATATGAGAGAACCCCAAGACAAACCTATGATAGAAATTGGCAAGACCCAAAAAGTTGCAGAGCTTTATTAGAGTGGTTGGGGCTGCCCAATCTTGAATGACTTGTATATTGGATGGGTCCACGTGCACACCTTTCTCATCAACAATGTACCCCAGATATTGAACCTGGGTCAGGCCAAAGGGGCATTTCTCCAAGTTAGAACACAAGTTGTGTTGGCGCAGGGTTTGAAGGACCTGTCGAATATGGTGGAGGTTGTCTTCCCAAATTTGGATAAAGATCAAGATGTCATCTAAATACACCACCACAAATTCATTGGTGAAGGGTTGCAAGATGTCGTCCATCGGTCTCATCAAGGTTGCAGGGGTGTTTGTCAATCTGAACAGCATGACCAACCATTCGAAAAGGCCCTCCTTGGATTTGAAGGAAGTCTTCCACACATCAGAGGGTTCAATAGGCACCAGGGAAAAATTTAAGGATGTAGATATATATTAAATTTTAGAAACCTTGGCAAATACCACTAGTACATAATAAGCAATCTGTAAAATGTTTGGAGGTATTTTTGTAAAAATATTCAAATTTATAATAATTTTATATAGTCTCTATATAATACTTTGGTGATTTTAGGGTAAAATAATTTCATACTATAAACTTTGGGTGAATCATTTTTAGAAAAAAATCGATATTAGCGAATCTTTTTTTAGAAAAAGTATAGAAAATTAGCCCACCTACGAATATTATCCCCTAAAATTTCCCCTAATAGGCACCTGGTGATAACCTAACTTCAAGTCAATCTTGCTGAAATATTTGGCCCCCTTGAGCTGGTCAAGAAGGTCATTAATCCACGAGATTTGATACCTATTCTAGACAGTTATCTTTTACAACGTGCGATAGTCAATACAGAGCCACCAGGTCCCGTCCTTCTTCTGTACCAATACAATCGAGCTCCCACAAGGTGATGAGCTTTGCTTGATGTGCCCTTTATACAATAGTTCCTGAATCTGCCTCTTGATATCATCATTCTCTAGAACAGAGCGTTGATAGATCAGTCCATTGGGAAGCGGCGCACCCGGGGTTAGATCAATGGAGTGCTTGAACTGACAGTGTAGAGGTACCCTTGTGAGTGAGGTGAAAATATGCTTGTACTCCTCTATGACCTTGTCCATTTGTTGTTGTTGTGCAGAGGAGCCCTACCTGGAAGTCGTGGCGACAACCTTCCTCTTTCCCTCGGAGAGAATCATAAAGAAAACAAATTTGTTGGTCCGGGAAATGATCTTACTACATTTCTTTGCAGTGATCAAAGAGATGGTGGTAGGTGGGGCTACCTCAAGTATCCTATACAACTTATTAGCCGAAGTAATAATCAAAGAGCAAGGTCTAGACTCATATACACCATGCCGCTTCCACATGTATGGTTGTCCTCACAATACATCACAAACTTCAAGAGGAGCAAGGTCACATAGTACCTTGTCCATGAAGGGCTTGGTGTTATAGGGAAGGTGGCAATGTTGGCTGACACAAAGATCTTGTCCTTGGTGAAGCCACCGATGGTGTATGGCCATGGATGTGATATAGTCTTTAGGCCCAGCTGCTTCACGACCTTTATTGAAATGAGGTTCTTTTGGCTCCCGTTGTGGACAATGAACTGTAGTGGAGAACCCCTCACACACATTTGTGAGTGGAAGAGGCATTCCCCCTCCTCTGGATCTTCAGGGTCAATCTTCTGGATCTTAGTGGTGGCCATGGTGGCACTGGGCTCCACATCAATGATCTACTTCTCTTTGCTAGTTCCCTTATATGGTTATGATTCAGAGTCAGAACCTATGTCTGATTCAAAAGCCTTTAGCTCAGCCACCAGTGAATGCTTGGCCCGACACTCAATTCTATTGTGAGTGTAGCTCTTATGGAATTCATACCATTCTCCCGTGTCCTTATTTGTCTTCGGGGTGTTGTTCTTTGCTTGCAGCTTCAGCGGGTTGTCTTGGGTAGTGCCACATTGGTTTGGTCCTTTGTTCTATGGTTTGGGAGCACCTTTTCCTTGCTTTGGATTCACATATCCAAAGTCCTGCTTCTTTTGTTTAAACTTCTTCTCAATCTTGACAGCATACCGATATGTCGTGTTGAGCAAGGAAATGTACTAGAACTCCATCTCGTCCTAGATATACTTGTATAGACAGTCATGGTAATTGAGCACCAAATTCTGCTCAGTATCCTTAATACCCAACTTCGTGCGAAGCGTATGGAAAGTATTTGTGAACTCTAGCACGTCTTGGTCCCTTCCCTACCATAGCTTGGTCCACTTCATGTATTTGTCTTCATAGCTCCTGACGAGGTAATATTGTTCCTTGATGGCATCTCGGAAATAATTCCAAGTGGGTGCGGCTGAAAATAGCAAGGGTTCACTCTCATCCTTTTGTTCACAGTAGGTTTCCCACCAATCCTTGACGTGTGGAGCGTCTTTAAGAAGAGAAAAATTAATATTTTCCCGATTGGAAAAGTCACAAACTGAAAAATATCCTTCCAATAGATTTAACCATTTATCTACGGGGCATGCATCTATCAGGCCTTCGAATATGGGAATATTGAAGTTAACTTGTACCTTAAAAGGAGTAGCACCTCTAGAGTAGCTGTTGGATGACGATGCACCACTTGTGGGTAGTTGTCAAAGGATTTGGGCAAAGTTATCCATCATCGCATCCCTCTGTCACTCAAGAGATTCCTCGAGAAACATTTTTAAAGGATCTCTTGCCCCCTCGTCTTTATTTTCTTCCATCATGGGAGGTCATCAGATTTTGCAAGTTTGATCTTGCAATGGTTCAACTAGATCAATCCCTAACTCCTTATACCCTAACCTCGTAGGGACATGCAAAGAAAAATAGAGAAAGAGCATACCACTCTGATACGACTGATCCGAACTTAAACAGGAACATGAAAACTTACAAATATAATCATAAACACATATATGCAACAAAAAAACACTTCATTTCATTAATAGAAAAATACTAAACTATGCTTACAAACATAATGGAAATAATATAGCTCGAGTGAAGATAGCTTATCTCTGAGAAGAGATGTGGTAGCTACATGCCTTTGAATTGTGTTACAATGAGGCTCAAGGGCCTATTTATTATTGGAAAACATGAGAAAACCCTAACCCCATGAGATGTAAAACCAAGAGTTTGTGGGCCCCATTGGGGTTAGTTGGGCAGCTAACTTCTCGGGGTGGTAACTTGGTCATATTATCTATGTTTGGCGCGTATGATACCTTGTTGGAAAGTTCTCTGATTCCTACAGGTTTCATCGTAGACCCTTGCCTATGTTTATAGGCCTGCCTCAGACCCCAAAAAAACGTCGTTTAGGGGGTCAAAACTGCTCCAGAAATTTAGGACCCAAAAAACTGCTAAAAATAGTAAATGTTGAAATGAACAAGGAAACAGATGGAACTGACTAGGGGGTCTAGGTGGAATAGGGGGTGACCACCAATATCCACATGTATAATTTGAGGAGCAGAGTTCACGGAGTCTACGAAGTTCTATTTACCATGTGTGTCTAGGGGCTTCAAGGTGGGTCGAAGCCCCTCATTTTGTAACGGGTATCAAGGACTTAGCTCGTTTTTTTGTTGAGTCCATAGTACGTGGACCATGGTTTTTGCTAGCAACGTAATGTATTTAAGGACATGTAATGCTTTGTCGAAAATAGGTAATAAGAACACATCATAAAAAGAGCACAAGTGATTGAGTTTTTTGTTTTGTTTTTAGGGCCTAAAGAAAGGCTCTACAAATGAGTGCATGGAGGTCTTGGAAGAGTCTGCAACTAAGTGCGCAAACCACCTGCAGCTGGGTGCATAGGTCGGGAATTTGTATGTAGTGAAAGATCTATCTTAATAAAGAAGAAGAAGTTTTGGTGAAGTCTTTTGTATCTGTATATGTTATTTGTTTTCTATCTGTTTATACAAAGTAATTGCAAGTAATTGGTATGTTAGCGCAATTGTTATTGGTTTGTAATGTGTTTATATTAAACTAAATGTGACAAAATATGTAGTTAGAATAAACTGCGCAATAATGTTATTAAAGTTAGAAGGAATATTAAAGTGCATAAAAGCGAAGTTAAGAGCCACTCCACACAGTCCCTCAAAGGTTGCAGAAACCTAGTTCTGAAATCACCCATAGCCACCTCGGGTGAGACTTTGACCTGCTTGTGGGTCATGCCGAAAGGGCTAGCGTCTGAGGGTTTTGTTGGTGCGAAATACAAGTCGAACTTGGGTCAAGCTGAACCGAGCCAACAACAAAGAAAGATAGAAGAAATGATAGTTGAAGATGCATTGATTTCAGTGTAGATGTTAATTTTTTATCTAATGTAAATAGATGGATGATGCACATTATTTTGAAAGTAATTGAATTAATAGTGTACATTGATTTAAATGTATGCACAAAGTAATTATTATGTTCGACATGCATTAATATTTGTGTTGCAGTAATCATCAGTCTAGATCCATATTAAATTGAAATGAACAATAAAGAGGCTAGATCCATTTTCATTATCACCTTAGATCCATCTTAAATAGAAATGAACAATAAAGAGCCTAGATCCATTTTCATTATCACCTTAGATCCATCTTAAATAGAAATGAAAAAAATTGTAAGTTGATAGAGAAAGACATAAGAAATGACAGTTACTGTGGAGTGGCAATGACAAAGAGAGAAGCAAAGAGCATATCAATAAAGACAATCACAAAAAATGACAACCAAACAACCAGAAGAACAAATGAAGGAAAAAATTGATTGACAAAAATCATATTAAAGAGAATATCAAAGAGCATATTGACAAAGGAGGGCACAAGAAATGGCAATTGAATAGTGTCAAAAGTAAATAATACAAGAAAATGCACAATGAAGAGGAAATCAACAAAAAAAGGTAGAGGGAATGACAATTGAAGAGCATAAAAAATAGAGGAAACGAAAGATGAATAACAAAGAGCATATAAACAAAGAATACAATATTCAACCAACTTAGACATTGTATAAGAGACAAGAAAATCCTATGAAAAAATGATGTTTATGCATTCAAGGGCAACATATACAGTTGCAAGCACAGTATATCTACTATTTTATACAACGATGATATAATTAATGTCATCAACTCAATTTGCAAACCGTTCTATTAAATAAGCAGAAGATCCAATTATTTTTCCTTAGTTCTAGATTAGTTATTTGTCTATCTACTTAATCTTAGACAAGGACTGCAATACTTTGTTTTTTTATCTCAGTGTCTCATCTGTCATATACATCACATTGTTACATATATAACCAACTCAATATTTTAACAGGTCTCTACCAATTCAATGGTTTTATCATAATTGTCACATGAATCATTGATTGATTGTCAATAAGACCAGTACCTTACAACCAATCAAATCATTGTTATAGGGTCACAATTTTATCAAGGCTACCATGAATGACAATAAATGTATGGTTGTCATACAAAACACTGTTACAATTTGTATCATGAAGTTTGATGCACAACAGTCAGTCATAGTAAGCCTTAGAGATGCCAGGTGATATCAATGTGAGAATAACAATGCCTACGATGTCACTGTTACTGTGAGAATCCCCAACAATGTCACTAAGGATTCAAGTTGCTACTTCAGAATAAGACATCCTTAGATAATTTTGAGATAGAATTTAATTGCAATTATTCGATTATTTATTGTGGCCATTTGTCATACAATTGGGTGTACACGAAGTCTATTATAGAATTTGAGGTGGCTTCTTCATGTCATTTGCATGGTTTTGGAACAACGTATACACTCCTTGATGCAATGATACACTTGCTTGGCCAAAAAGGGATCATTTGTGTAGTTTCTATACAGGTTTCAAACTTTAATCGAGTTGTGGTTAAATACTTCGGTTCTGCACTCCATCCTTATCCCATAGAATGACCCAGAAATCAAAATGACTTCCACCTACAATACAAGCCTCAAAATCCTTTCACATCTAATGCTTCACCAGGTCGAGTTGGTTGTTAGGTTTGATGCACAAGGTATCATTCTTCATATCTTCATCAAAGAACAAATAAGCTTCCTGACCGCTGATTTTAGGAGAAAATTTCTTCTACAATATGTTGGCCGCACAGGAGTATGGTTTTTTGTCAGAGCAATTTCAAAATGCAAAGATCAAGCATCTTCCACCTACAAAAGATTCACCAAGCGAAACCCATAACCTAGAAACCCTTGTCCCAAAGTATCAAAAATTAAAACCCTACTCTAAGCTTCTTTAGGAATGTGCTTAGCCACGGACAATCTCAGCGAATTTCCTTTTTCACTTCTTTGATACTTATAATTCCTCACCATCGCACACGAACTTCACAAGGCTTCTTTTAATTTTTATCTTCAGAAGACTCTATGATTTTTTGTTTTTTTTTGTTTTGCTTGACAAAGAATGATAGTGCATTTATATATCTTGGTGGGCTCTTGTAAAATGTGACCGACATGAAACTTCTAGAGAAGAATTTTAATTTTTAATTTAAAATTGTGAACCAAGAAAACCCTATGAATTGATCTTTTGATTTTGACCCGTGATTAAATAATATTATTGGTCCTTTACCAAGCGTGCATTTTTTTTATAATAATAATAACTCATTCCTTAATCTCATCCTTTTAATAAAGCTTCTCGCCTTATGCTATGTACCATACTCATTTCCCATCCTTTTAATATTTTGAACCAAGGTAATTTTCCCTTCTTCTTCTTTTCTTTTTCTTTAACCTTGACCTCCTTAAAATCTTAAATATTTTTTTAATAAAATCTCCTTCTTATGATACGTGTCGTAGGTTAAGGCACCACATCATCCACTTCTGGTTGCTAGGGTCATGAAGCCACATCATTAACCAATGCAATATCATTGCCATATCTTTAATAATTTAATGCTACCTCAACAACCCTATGGGGTTTTGAACCACCAATTGGAGCTTTGACTTTGACCATCCATATCTTACTAACCATGAGGGCCTAAGAAGCGATCCACATACCATTGGAACTAGGTCGACGAGTATAATCTGATGGTGAGGGTTTCTAAGGAAAGCACACTGATATGCTGCTCCAAAAACGTCAACAAAGACACGGTATATTCATCATCCAAGGAACTTAAACCCTAGGGATAGGGTTTCATTCTTGCAACCTCTCATCTATCTAATACATGCACCTGCACTTGCTTTGACATCAATGACCTACTGCACACCTACTCAGTCATCCTGCAACTACTCCCGCTTTGACATCAATGACAACATGTTCAACAATCTCCCCCTTTGTCATTGATGTCAACACACCAAGCATACAAGGTATGTTGCATCTTGCATCTCTCTCTCCCTAGACTCCTCCAAGTTTCTCTTCCCCTTTGGCATCAATGGAAAAGGGTGACTGACACATCAAATGATATGGCTCCTCATGACACCATGTTCTCTGCATCATCTCTGCAAGCTCCCCCTAATAATATGCTTGATCCTGTGGACCTATAATCTTTTAACTGTTCTACTCCCCCTGAACCTATTATGAGTTAGACATATCTGTCTTGCTATTCTATCCATTTTAATTGTCCGTCAATTGTAGACTTGTGCCACATCCCTTTGCATAAACTACCCCTATCAACATGCTTTCCTACTGCATTAGATCCTGTGTTGATGTCCCCTCTGAACAATATGCTTCTATAGACTCCCCCTATATATGTGCAGCTATCAATCATGTGAGAGATCATGGGGATACCTACTCTCTCTGTCAGACCCTGGTGGTCTTTTCTTCCTGCCTGATGAATGACCTACCTTCATGATTATGTGGGGTCCACGTAAAACCGCTTCTACAATCTCGTGCAAAATGGCCAATAGTTTGACATAGATAACATTCAACATTCATTCCATCCTACATCTGTAGGGTTTGCTTCAATCCACTTTTGCAATCTCGTGCAAAATGGACAATATTATGGCACAAATAACACTCTACATTCGATCTCAATAATGGATTACAAAAGTTGTAGTTCCCGCTATTATAGGTGTCTAGGATTTTGTCTTGCCTTCTAGAAAATCTACTCCAAGGTCTTTGATAAAACCCTTTATCAATGCTCCCACTATGTCCCTTGCGATATCGAGCTCTATGTCCATAGTTAGAACACATGTAACAATAAGCATGAAATGTCTCTTCATACCTAGGTGTATGGGATGAAGATCTGTTGAAGTTGTCTCGTCCATGAAAATGTTTTTGTTGCTCTCCATACCTAAATGCTCTATCTTAAATTGGTGTCATGAATGCGTCATCCTGATTTGAAGAATTTGTCTTCTAGCTCTCTTTGTTGATTGATTTGTATAGGACCTTGACTTTGGGCTTCTCTTCATTCTTGGGATAGGAATTCTTTACAAGTGGTTGTTCTTCACTTTTGGGATAGGACTTCCTTACACAAGACTTCTTCTCTTCTTTTGGTTGTTCTTCATTATTTGGATGAGGCTTCTCTTCATGTGGTTGTTCTTCATCATTCGGACAAGGGTTCTCTTTTTGTTGTTGTTCTTCATATTCTTTGACTTGTGGTTGCTCTTCATCATTGGAACGTGAGGTCTCACCAATATATCGAAGACTTGTCTTGATGAATGGAGATCTCAATAGCAGTTGATAATGTTTTCCAACACCTATGAACTTATGAGTTTTTGTTTCAGTTTGTTTACTTCAGCTTTCAAGGCAACGATTTCTTGCTCATGGTTTATGCATTATTCTTCCTTATGATTTATTTGACCTTTTAAGACATCCTACTACTATTATCACTAGTGATAATAGACATACAATACTTTACCAGGAAGACCTAGAAGGAATTGTGAGACTTCCAAGAGTTTCTAGAGGCAGAAATCTCCCTGAAGGTTGGGCTCCCATACTAGGGATAATGGCCCAAGTACAATCACTCTTTGTTGTTGTCTTTTGCAACTACTTCTACACACCACTACTACTGATGGTACTATCATTCACCCTTGCTTCTGATACCATCACTATTGCCATCGTCCACTATTATTGTTGCACCATTATCACTAGCTGCCTCTGCTCTCATTGTTGCACTACCTTCTGCAACTACCACTCACTACCACTATCCATGTTGTTGATGTTGCTACAATTGCACCACCATACACTGCTACATACTTCTTTGCTTATGTCACTCACTACACCACACTACTACTGCCTTTGCACTTCACTGTTTCACAACTACTAGCTGCCACTACTACTATTATCATTGTCCATGATGTTGTCTGTCACTACTATCCTCTACCATTGTTGCCAATGTTGTCACTCACTGTTGTACTATAATTCCTTGTCACTCCTACTCCAACTACTATTGTTGCTGCTACTGTGCATTGCCCCTTCAATTTCATGTGCTTCTGCTATGCATGCTCTCACTACTGATGTTTTACCTCACAACACATTGATGCACCTTAACTTAGTCACGTTTCCTCTTAACAATGATCAATACAAGCTTAGGCTTCTATTTCAATGATAATCTAAGAAACAATCCACTTTAAGGACAATAATTCTCATGTCCAAATTCAACTTCTAAGAGATACACAAATATGCCTTCTCCTTGACTTGATGATATACTGTTGAAGATGATATTATTCTCTTGATTGCAGACCACTGTGATGCCAAAATTCAGGACTCCTTCAATACTCTATCTTCAACACACCCAATCACACATTCAAGGACCCAACTATGCATTCAAGGACAACATATACAGGTGCAAGCACATTACATCTACTATTGCATACAAGGATGATACAATTAATGTCATTAACTCAATTTGCAAACCGTTATGTTCAATAAGCAGAAGATCCAATACTTTGTCCTTAGTTTTGGACTAGTTATTTGTCTATCTACTTAACCTTAGACAAAGACTGCAATACTTAGCTTTTCTATCTCAGTGCCTCATCTGTCATATACATCACACAATTACATATATAACCAAGTCAACATGTTAATAGGTCTCTGCCAGGTCAATGGTTTTATCACAATTGTCACATGGGTCATTGATTCATTGTCAGTAAGACCACTACCTTACAACCAATCAAATCACTATCACAGGGTGACAGGTTTATCAAGGCTACCAAGAATGTCAATAAATGTATGGATTTCATACAAAACATTGCTACATATTGTATCATGAAGTTTGATGCACAACAGTCAGTCACTGTAAGCCTTAGAGATACCAGGTGATATCACTGTGAGAATAACAATGCCCTAAGATGTTAGTTTTACTGTGAGGATGCCTAAACAATGTCACTAAGGAGTCAAGTTTCTACTTCATAACCAGACATCCTTAGATAATTTTGAGACAGAACTTAATTGCAGTTATTCAATTATTTATTGTGGCCATTTGTCATACAATTGGGTGTGCACAAAGTCTGTGATAGAATTTGAGGTGGCTTCTTCATGTCATTTGCATGGTCTTGGAACAAAGTATACACTCCTTGATGCTATGATACCCTTGCTTGGCCAAAAAGGGATCATTTGCATAGTTTATGGACATGTTTCAAACTTTAATCGAGTTGTGGTTAAATACTTTGGTTCTACACTCCAGCCTTATCCCATAGAACAACCCAGAAATCAAAATGATATCCACCTGCAATACAAGCCTCAAAGTCCTTTCACATCTAATGCTTCACCAGGATGAGTTGGTTGTTAGGCTTGATTCACAAGGTATCATTGTTCAGATCTTCATCAATGAACAAATAACCTTCCTAGCTGCAGATTTTAGAAGCCAAACTCTTCCATGATATATTGGCCGCACATGAGTATGGTTTGTTGTTAGAGAAATTTCAAAACATAAAGATCAAGCGTCTTCCACCTGCAAAAGATTCACCAAGCGAAACCCATAACCTAGAAACCCTTATCCCAAAGTATCAAAAATTAAAGCCCTACTCCAAGCTTCTTCATGAATGTGCTTAACCATAGACAATCTCAACGAATTTCCTTTTTCGCTTCTTGATACTTAGAATTCCTCACCATCGCACATGAACTTCACAAGACTTCTTTTAATTTTTATCCTCAGAAGACTACGATTTTTTTTTTTATTTTTTGCTTGACAAAGAATGATAGTGTGTTTATATAGCTTGGTGGGCTCTTGTAAAATGTGACCGACATGAAACTTCTAGAGAATAATTTTAATTTTGAATTTAAAAATTTGAACCAAGAAAATGCTACGAATTGATCTTCTGTTTTTGGCCCATCATTAAATAATATTATTGGTCCTTTACCAAGCGTACATTTTTTTTATAATAATAATAACTCACTCCTTAATCTCATCCTTTTAATAAAGCTTCTCGGCTTATGTTATGTACCATACTCATTTCCCATCTTTTTAATATTTTGAACCAAGGTAAGTTTCCCTTCTTCTTCCTTTTCTATTTTTTAATCTTGACCTCCTTAAAATCTTAAAATTCCTTTTAATAAAAGTTCCTTCTTATGATATGTGTCGTAGGTTAAGGCACCACATCATCCACTGCTGGTTGTTGGGGTCATGAAGCTGCATCATTAACCAATGCAATATCATTTCCATATCTTTAATAATTTAGTTCTACCTCAACAACCCTATGGGGTTTTGAACCACAAATTGGAGCTTTGACTTTGACCATCCATATCTTACTAACCATGAGGGCCTATGAAGCGCTCCACATACCATTGGAACCAGGTCGACGAGTAGAATCTGATTGCGATGGTTTCTAAGGAAAGCACATTGATCTGCTACTCCAAAAATGTCAACAAAGACATGGTATATTCATCATCCAAGGAACTTAAATCCTAGGGATAGGGTTTCATTCTTGTAACCTCTTATCTATCTGATACATGCACCTACACTTGCTTTGACATCAATTACCTACTGCACACCTACTCAGTCATCCTGCAACTACTCCCGCTTTGACATCAATGACAACCTGTTCAACATCTTCCTTGTGGATCTTGTAATAATTTCCTCTGTGTGGCGTTGTGTAATACTATGAAATCTACTACACACTCAACAATATATCCTTCCAACACACTTTCAAACAAATCCATAGTACAAGAAATTTTATTGCTTACTTCTTTCAACCGAGTTACCCATTCTAGAGTCAATTGTCTCAACCCAACTCGTTAATAGGTTGGATTCTTGTCCACCAATTGTTGAATCCACTTTGTCAAGACGATTGGAAATTATGCTAAGAATGTCCCATGGAACTCATTAAACATGCACTTCTAAAACCAATATTTGGTGTTAATTCTCCAGTCATTGATCTTTCTCCTCACAAACTCATGTTTCTTATGCTTAAACCACCGAGTGATTTCTTCCTTCATTGGATTCCATGGCTCCCACATTCTTGTTACACAACAATCCCATCATACAACAATCCTAGTCTCATCAACGAAATCGTTTATTGGTGCGCAGGATTAGACAGACCCTAATTTCCACATAATATCGACCAACAAAACCCTCTACAACACCAACCCTTTATGCATCATCCACAGAGACGATGAATTCTCACCCGAGGTGCCTATGGGGGACTATTAAAACCCAATTTCTGTAGTCAAATGGGAGCATTGCACATACATTCTCATATCTATAAATCATTTTCCTATACTCCTAACCAACACATGACAAGGTTCTAAAAATTGTGCTTAATTCTTATGTTGCACAACACTTTATGAAAGAATATATCTAACAAGATTCATCATATAGAGCGATAACAACAAAGAGTATGAATATATCACATATCAGGATCTAATAAAACCATAAACAAATAGAGAGAACACCCAAGCCATAACTTACATTACTCATTCGAAAAGATGTGTAGTGCACTACAAAAATGTACTCCATAAAGAGGCTTGCCAACCTAACATCCATGATAAGCAAAGACAACTACATACTTCAACACAACCAAGTATTAACTAGCTATGTATGCTTCATACAGTCAGAGACATGACCAACATATAGACTCGAACATTAAACATTTAGATAAAGAAACATTAGAGGGACTCAATTAAATGGAAACAATCTATGAAACAACAAAACTATGACTGATAGTACTCTTCTCCATTTGAACTCATTGATTGAATTACTAGATGAACTAAATAGGCTAGACTTGCGAGTGGGAGAAATATCATCCTTTTATAGATCCACACATTATTTTCTACAATTTTTGTGGTGGCCTTCCATTCTGTAGATGGTACACCACACTTCCTCTCACTTCTCCTTCCCCTTAGTCAAAAATTGCAGCTAGAGATTTAGCACAACAAGCTGCATTTGAATTTGTGCCATTCCACTTCTTTTCCTAGTTCCTATAAGATAGGCATCCAACTTTAGTGTGATCTACAATGCCTCTTAACTGTATATTAATTCATTGTTATGTCATGGTAATTCTAATATGTGGGAGTAGTCTAGCAATGAACCACTCCTTTTGTCGTGCATCTAGGATTTCAAAGGCTAACCTATCCTTCAAAATTTGGAATCTCTACTCGAAATCATAGGAAAACTCATTCTAACCATGGTTAATCTCTTTCAGCTCCATAATACATTGAGATTTTGACTTCAGCTTCTGAAATTATTTGATTAAATCCCACTTAATGTCATCCAATGACCTATTCTATCCAGTCAGAGTATTTCTTTTAGACTTCATCTATCATGTTGAAGCACGACCCCTGAATGTAATCTCCAACTGCGTAATCTTAGTTTTCTCATCATATACCTACTTTACTATACATATTTTCTCACAAACAAATAAATGCTATTATGGATCCTCATTCTCAACACCATTGAACATAAGAATCCTCATCTCTACTATCGCCATTGTGCTTTGTGTAGTGCTACCTGAAAAAGGGTTGCATAGTGTACCTACTACACTACCTAACAAATGCATGCTACTCTGCACAAGAGATTGAATTGGAATACTTTGTGATGCTCGTCTCGATGTATGACCAACTCCATTACTACTACTACCTCAAACCCCTTGACTTTGATTATCTACTACAGTATTCATCTCGGTATGTTGAGTACTTACCTCAATATTAGTAAAAGTACACAGGGTTGTGGCTCGACACCATGCATGTTCTGACTAGGCTCACTAGGATGCATACTACTTGGGATAAACTACTAGTATTCTTCCTCCTCCGCTTTAGTGCACGGTGTACCAAACTGCATTCTGTCAAAACTCTAGTCACTTGTGCCACTTCTCATCGTCTAATATACCTTTTTTTACCCCTCTCCCAAGGCCTTTCCTTGTGGCAGGCATCAACACTGACCGACTTCCTTCCACATCACTCTGTTGGAACCTCTGTCCACTCCTCAGCGTTCCACCCTCTATTTCCTCTACCTCCATTCAATCTCTATGATGCATTGACGTATGCAACTCCTCCACGCTCATTCTTCTTCCAACGGAGTCTTCCAACCAATTTCCAATCCTTCCCCCTCTCTCTGTTTACATTCGAGACCTCCACACCTCAGACCACCTCATGTTTCTCCCTTGTGGATCTTGTAAAAATTTCCTTCGTGTTGTGTTGTGTAATACAGTGGAATCTACTACAAACTCGACAATATATCCTTCCATCACACTTTCAAAGTAGAAATCCACAACAAAAGAAAATTTATTGCTTACTTCTTTCAACCAAGTTACCCATTCTAGAGTCAATTGTCTAAGCTCAACATGTTAATAGGTTGGATTTTTGTCCACTAGTTGTTGAATCCACTTCATCAAGATGATCAGAAATTATGTTAATAATATCTTGTGGAACTCATTGAACATGCACTTCTAAAACCAACCTTTGGTGTTGATTCTCCAGTCATTGATCTTGATCCCTGCAAACTTGTGTTCCTTATGCTTAAACCACTGAGTGATTTCTTCCTTCATCAGATTCCATGGCTCCCACATTCTTGTTACACAACAATCCCATCACACAGTGATCATGTTCTCATTAACGAAACCATTTATTGGTGCTCAGGATTAGACATACCTGGATTGCCACACAATATCAACCAACAAAACCCTCTACAAGACCAACCCTTTGGGCATCATCCACAGAGTGGATGAAGTCTCACCCGAGGTGCCTATGGGGAGACTATTAGAACTCGGTTTCTATAGTCATATGGGAGCATTGTGCATACATTCTCAAATTCATAAATCATTTTTCTATACTCCTAACAAACACATGACAAGGTTCTAGAAATTGTGCTTAATTCTTATGATGCACAACACTTTATGAAAGCATATATCTAACAAGATTCATCATATATAGCAATAACAACAAAGAGTATGCATATCTCACATATCAGGATCTAATAAAACCATAAATAAATATAGATAACGCCCCAGCGATAACTTCCATTACTCATTCGAAAAGATGTGTAGTGCACCACAAAAATGTACTCCATAAAGAGGCTCACCAACCTAACATCCATGATAAGCAAAGACAACTACATACTTCAAAGCAAGATAGTATTAACTAGCTTTGTATGCTTCAAATAGTTAGACACAAGACCAACATATAGACTCAAACATTAAACATGCAGATTTAGAACCATTAGAGAGATTTGATTAAATGGAAACAATCTATGAAACAACAAAACTCAGACTGATAGAACTCTTCTCCACTTGAACTCATTGATTGAATTACTGGTTGAACTGAACATGCCAGACCCACGAGTGGTAGAAATCTCATCCTTTTATAGATCAACACCATCATCCTTGCCATCATTCATCTAGATTTTTTCTAACTTACCCAATCTTCCACGTCGATCTAACTACCTTGGCAATTTCTGTAAACATCATCCAATGTTCCCACACACCCTGCTCAACAACCGGTCCATACTCGAAAGATATCCTAATGGTTTCTTCTCCACCCATCGACTTTATATTTTCAGTAAATATCTTTTAACATCACCTCATCATGGAGATTCTTTCCACTTATGCATAACACCTTCGGATACTAACCATCATGATTTGATTATGCACACGTTGTTGTCTAATTGGCACTTTGTACAATGCATGCAGTACTCCTCCTACTTCGAAAAAAATTAAATTTTTAAAACTTGAATCCATGGCCTTAACAAGCATAAACATTTGATGGTACCTTGGTGAGCAATGCCCTATAAATATCGACCAAGGTCTTCCACCATTGGGACAAAGAGGAAAGGAAAGAGAGGGTCTCCTTGCCTAATACCCCTCAAATAATTGAATGTGCAAGTCGAGGAGTTATTGAGGAGAATATAAAAGAAGGGAGAGGAAAAGAGAGATCCAATTTAATCTGTCTACTCCTCTGAAAATCCAAAAGCTCTAAGAATGTGGTAAAGGTAAGACTAGCTGAGCTTGTCAAAGGCTTTGGAGAAATCCAATTTATTGACCATGCCTACTTTCTTGATCTCTTTTAAGGAGTGGATTCAAGGTCATGGGCTACTATTGTACCATTAAGAATTTTCTTTCCCTCCATGTACAAATTTCTCTTGGGAGATTAGAGAAGGGAGAAGAATTTTAGCAATAATTATTACAAAATTTCTACTAAAAATTGATCATTTTTTTAATTATATTTTGTTATACTTTTTATATTGAAAGTTTAGTTTTGATTTATTGATTTTTTTTATTACTTTTTAAAATAATCATTACTTTAAAGAAACATATATATAAAGTGACATCTTATTAATTAAATATAAATTTCATAGCAAAAATATTTTGTATTCCTATTGGAGCTATGGTTTTGATTTATTCTAATTTGTAATTTTATCAACTCTCAAGGTGTTTAATTTTTTTTTTGTTATTTTTTATAATGAATTAGTAATTAGTTGGAGGGATTTGAACTAGACCAAACATCAAACTTATTGCTACCAATATAACTCCAAAAATATATCTAGCAACCTGAAAATTAATATATTAAAAATTTATAAGGGTGTGAACCATTTATCAATAAAATGTATGGTGAAAGTATTCCTTATGATATAGTTGGTTCAACTCTCCCGGGTGAGAATTCAATGTTTGGAGGCACACCGGGGGTGTCTTCCTCCAGACATCCTCGACTATTTCGATGGGAGTAAGTTCTGAATTTCTTTGATGGTGTGCCTATTGAGGTCCGAAAGGAAATTCACACTCTAAAAGTTAAAGAATTTGTGTCTTCCTCCAGACATCCTTGACTATTTCGATGGGAGTAAGTTGTGAATTTCTTTGATAGTGTGCCTATTGAGGTCCGAAAGGAAATTCACACTCTAGAAGTTAAAGAATTTGGAGACATGATGTATCATTCAGATTCTGAACTCTGTGTTGGTAAAACCAAATGGGTACCACATCCAGGCAAACTAAGAAAGAGAAGGTTATATTTTTTTCACTCGTTATCCACACACAGATAGATGGAGACTCTTCTTCACATGGTGCTATGAGAGAAATGGGTGGACAGTTACAAACTCTTTATTGGCTATGAGGAATTAAAGAGGATATTGAGGGATATAAGTTATGATATGGATGACATTGTTGTTCGTTTGAATAAAGTGGAACATTACATAATCTCAAACACTGACTCAATTACACCTCAGAATAGGGAAGCTTTTATAAATGCCACTCCAATCACTATGGTCAGTGCAAATTCCTCCCAAAATCACCCGGTGATCATTTCGAATGAATGAATTCATCTTTGATTCTATTTTCTCAGGATATACTCTTTTATTATTTTCGTCTCATCTTTATCCTTATATGGTACTAGTTGCATAGTGGATAAAACACTTCTAGTTTTTTTGCATAGTTAGACAACCACCACTTTAACTGTTCATAATAAGATAGTTGTTATAGATTTGTCGACTAAATCAACACTGTACTCCAAAAAAAAATTCAAATATAATTTTATTTTACTATGAATATCAATAAAAATCATCTCTTTGAAAACATTAATTCAAACTTCCTCTAGCCTATATACGATGTTCACAAATAATAATAATAAAAATAAAAATAATAATATTATTTATTTATTTATTCTTTTTCTCTTAAAAAAATATATATCCAAAAATTATGAAAAATTTCCCCGCAAAAGTTTAAATGTTGACCCACCTAACCCACAAAAGTTCATATGCATACAAATTACAAAGCAGATCTATTGGAAAAACTTCGCGGAAATTTTTAATGACTGATATAACTTATTCTTAGCAATGTTGGAAGGGCGTGATAGGTTTTTTTGGTCAAACTGATTTTGATCTTTTCGAAACGGAGGCTAAAAATAATTAAAAAAACAAGGCATTCAAAGCTGAGTGTTTGACCTTATTACAAAGACTTCGTTTAAGTAAATGGTAAAGTAGTTTTTCAAAGACGATAGATTTTAGATTTTTTTTTATGGATGGTGAAATTGTTTTTGATTAATCATAGAGATTTGGTTTATGTTTGGAACCATTTAATAAGGTTGATTAATCTATCTATAAGTTTAAATAACGAAAATTATTAAAATTTAGAATTAATCATTAAGAAATTAGCCATTAAAAAATAATTATAAAAAGAATAAAAACGCGTAAAGAATTCCACCATAAAATAATGTGTGATTAGAAATTGAATGAGTAGAATAAAATAATGTGCTATTAAAAAGTAAATGGGGCCACTTCACGCTTTGTTGTGATTCGGGGTCCACTAATTGAATGAGTGGAATAAAATAATGTGTGATGAAAAAGTAAATGGGCCATTTTACGTTTTGTTGTCATTCGTGGAAAAAAATAATCTATATAAGTTTAAATAAGATGCATCTAGATCCAAAGTTAGCTATTGGGAAATTAGCCGTTAAAAAATTGAATTTTTTTTAGTGTGATTTTTTGAATTTTTTTTAGTGTGATTTTTTGGAAGTTTTTTGTGTAGGTTTTTCCACTGTACTTTCTCTAAAATCTAGAAGGAATTTATTGAAATCACAAGTTTGATGGGTAACCCTTGCACAATCTAAGTGCCCTGGGGTTTTTGAGGGCGTTGAATCCATATTTACAGTGAAAAAACCAGTTTAAATAACATAAATCAAGATTTCCCCACCAATTAAATGAGTGAAATAAAATAATGTTTGATTAAAAAGTAAATGGGGCCACTTCACGCTTTATTGTGATTAGGAATACTACCAAGGATGCATTCGTTTCCTGAATTAGCCATTGAGATTGTGATTTGGGGTACTAGGAGAGATGCATTCGTTTCCAGAGTTAGCCATTAAGATTGTGATTCGGGGTACTAGTAGAGATGCATTAGTTTCCAGAGTTAGCCATTGAAATTGTGATTTAGGGTACTAGTAGAAATGCATTCGTTTCTAGAGTTAGCCATTAAGAAATTAACCGTTACAAATTAATTATAAAAAAATTCACATTCATAAAAAATTAACGAAGAAAAATAAAAACAGCTAAAAAATTTTCAATAAAATAATGTGCGATTAAAAAGTAAATGGGTTCATTTTGAGATTCGCCAAAATAAATAAATTTAGCCATAAATTTAAATTTAAATCGCCAAAATGCATCCAGATCCAAAGTTAACCATTAAAAATTAATTATTAGAAGAATAAAACAATTAAAGAATTCCACCAATTGCATTAGTGGAATAAAATAATGTGTGATTAAAAAGTAAATACACGCTTTGTTGCGATTCGCGGAACTGGGTTGGGCGTACTAGGCAATGACCATACACAGCCTTCGTCACAGAGTTGTGTTGACTGTTGACCATAGTTTGAAGAAAGGCAGTCAACAGCCATACGTATTGACTACATATTTACACGTTATGTATTTATTCGACCTGCGGGAGAATCCAATAGCCATCTGCTATTTGACAGAGGAGGGTTTTGTGCTGTGTTGTGAAATTGTGTTCTGAGGTTTGGGGTTCGAATCACATGGCCAGGTGGCTTCCAGTTTTGGCCCTGAGAGTAGGGCCGGGCACAGCGAACTGGTTGGCCAGCGTGACCGGTTTCCTACTGGCAGTGGCCGTGGTGGCTGTGGTTACTGCATCTTGCGCCGCTCGCTTCCACCGTAGGAACAACAAAAATTATGTGATCAGGGGTTTCAAGTCCGCTCGCAAGTTGCCAGGTCGGGCGCTTATCAACAGCAGCAAAAAGCTGTTGATTTCTAGGAAATGGGGGGCAAAAGAAGACGAAGAGGAGGCATATGACCGTGCTGTTATGGAGGAGGAGGGTGGAGAAGATTTTGTGTGGCAGAGGAGCATTCTGATGGGCGAACGGTGTGAGCCCCTTGATTTCTCAGGTCTCATAATTTACGATGATAAGGGCAACCGGCTGCCTCAGTTTCCTCCGCGCTCACCCAAGCCCAACGGATTTCAACCGTCTTAATAATTACAGTCTGCTTGGTTTTGTAATTTATTTAAACGATGGTATGGACTGATCAGTGGTGATGATTCAGGTGTTTGGTCAATTAGTTTCGTCCGCTGTAAGGGGAGGGGACTTGTCTTCGACAAAGAATTCGTTGACAAATGAATTATGATATGATTTTATGATCACTGGTCTCTCTTAATATTTTCTGTTGTGTAATGTAAAAGCTTCTACAAGCATGCATTTATGGTTAAAAAGATATAAAAACAATATTCATGTACAAAAATTATGAATGACTAAATACATAAATTTATATTGGTATAATATCAATGTGCCTTGTGATAATTCATTATAATCATATAAAGAGGGGTTGTGAATATAGAGTCACATGTTCGAGATTTTTTTATATTTCATATTTATAGAGAGTCAAAATTAAATTAAAGATATGCCTATTAAAATTAATATTGAGTGTGCTTTATTAAGAAATTCTTTGATGTGAAGTCATGTTCAATTCTCTGCTTTGATTAGGGTGATACATTTGACATGATGAAGATGTAGTCCTACCGATCTTACAAAAAAAATATTAATATTTAGCACAAAATATGTGTTAATATAATAAAGATGCTTATTAATATTGAGCACAATGTATATATTAATGTAATATATTTATGGGTGGAATTTTACATCAACAGAGAAAAAAATATTGTTTTTAATAGAAAAAAAATATATTGCTTCTAGTACAATGAAGAGAAGCATGAGCTAATCTATATTTTTTATTTAACATAGTTTTTTTGTTTTCATATGGTGTGGTATGGTGAGGGGTTGAATTTAGTGGCCTAATGGCTTAGAGTAACACCTTAGAGGAGGAGAAGGGGATGACAATGTTTTTTAGATGATGATTATTTATTGGTGACCACATGTGCGTTCACAATCACATGTGTGCTCACAAAGGAAACTTTGGTCATTGTATTTTATGCCTTGTGTTTGCACCTTTACCATAGAAACAAAAAAATGTGATATTCAACTTTCGTAGCATTAAAAACATATAAGTTTTCTTCCTATTGTTTTGTTTGGATAATATTCAATGTAAGTTCTTATCAACAACACGAAGAAGTGATTTCTTAATGGGCGCAAAGTGAGGAGGAAATGACGATGATAATATGAAGGCATATAAATATGCTACTATGGAGGAGGGACAAGAAGATTCCATATAGTCTACGACCATTCTAAACGAGTAATAATGTGAATCGTTAGATTCCCAAGTGTCAATGACATTTGTATCTATTGGGAAAGTCAAAATTACCTAATGATACTCAAATCACACTTTAATTAAACATTTCCAAAACTTGAGTTCTTATGTTCTAAAAGCAACAAGAACAAACATTTTCACACATATACAATAAACAAAATATTTTTAACTAGATAACCTCATGGGGAAGAAACTATAGATATCTTAGAAAATTTTCTAATTGCAATGCTCACTTGTCTATCTTCACTTAAAAATTATGTTGTATGAATATGTTCATCATAGAATTCCTTAACTAGCTTTAGCATTGATAGTATATAACCTTGGATATTTTTGGGTTCATGATCTAGACTATTATCTCTGTACCCAAATCCACTACAGGATTTTCCAAAAGTTATCCTTATTCATAGGATTCCATTGATATGGCACATGGCTTTGGACCTAGGTAACTCAACTCTATTAGGCCCTACCCTAGCCTCCCTACATTGGGGTACTTAGGAGTAAAATATCATGTTTAGTAATAAGACCAATCAAACAATTGGTACTTCTGAAAGATGGGACTAAATTAGTTAGGCTTTTGCTAGAGAGATTGTTTATAAAGCTAGTAAGCAACCATGTAATGTGTTGTGAAGGACTATAATTGCATTAGAGATTTGTAAAATATGAGGTTTCCCCCTCAAAGAGGCTTGTGAACATCACCTTCTCTTTATGCAAATTATCAATGCAAGGGTTAAATTCTCTAGGTTCAATCTCATTATGCTCTGTATTTTCTTTGACATAGTGTATTCTTCTTTGAATTTTTCTCTTATTGTACTATTTCCATGAGTTAAGTACATGAAAAGTGGTGGTAGAGTTGTTTCTTATGCTAAATATTGACCCAAATATCTACCTTGGGCTTAATATGATGTTTTTTATTTTCATCTCCCCCTAAGTTGGCAAGAAGGTTTCTCTTGGTAACTTATCAAACACTAGTTCTAGTTAAAGAAAGTGGTAGGATCATACATACTAACCATTTCTCATTAAAATGTATTAGGAGGTTAATTTTAGTGGTACATTTGAGTACTTAGGGACTTCTCAGACACTAGAAATATATCAATAATTTATTTCAAGCCACTTCATCTCAATTCAAGTTAGTTACAAGGTTCATATTTCAATTTTCTTAGTTCCTCAATAATAAATCCTATGGTTAGTAGGAATAAATGATCATAGTATTCCCTAGTATATTATCACAAATTGGGAATCTTCATAATCATCATCAATATCATTACATCCAAAACATCTTTTCAAGTCCCATGCAGGCTCAATATGACCATGTTTGTCTTGTTTTAGAACCATAATCATTTTGTGCTAGGGGAAGCCATACCAAGATTATTTTTTAGTTTTGAAACCCTCCCATATTATAATTCCATATGTCAAGGTTGCTCGATTCAAATTCATGAGTTAAGGACTTAGTTTGAGATATGTTGAATGTTGTCCCCTTTCAATGGTCACTAAGTGGGGCCCACATAAGCTTGAGCTTAACTTGATTATAAGGAGGAGTTGTGATCAAAATATATAAAATATAATGGCTATAGATAATAGTGTTTAGGATAAGCTTTCCAATGAACCCCCATTTGCTTGATTTTAACACCATATGACCCCATTTCAACCTTAAGACATCAAGGGAAAAAAATGGATAAAAAATGACAAAAATTGCCAAATACATCTTGGACACAAATTAAAATAAACTTTAAATAAATAAATATAAATTTGGGGTTTGGAGAAAAAATTGAAGGTTTTAAGATATAAATTCTACAACTCCCACCAAGTATGTGACTTAAGAACCCTCCAATAACCAACACCATTGAACACTAATTTGTGAAGGGAAAGGGTGGAAGCAAGGTTTTGAATCTCTGCAAACATATCAAGAAAATATAAGAGAGTGCCACATGTATCCTCCCATGAAAATTTTATTTGGGTATATTTCACACTTTCTTCTTCATTCCTATTTCATTTTCCCCTCATTAATTTGGGAGCAGTGGAGGTCAAGGTGGTGGATGATTTCACAAGGAAGCCATTTCAAACACCCAACCCATGGACTTTGTAGGCTCTAAGTAATCATGGATAACTTCTCTCACACATTACATGATTTCATATAATTCATGATTCAAAAGGCTAATTTATGGATGAGATAATTTTTTTGTGTTTCTTTTTTTTTTTTATGGTGGAGAGCGTTGGGTGTATAGTCCATATTTGTGTGATGAACGATTTATCAAACTAGGTTTTCATGGAAAAAATGGCCCAAGTTTACATCCATGGATGATGGATTAAAATTGATTAAGTGTTGGTCATTTCTTTCCTCTTTTTTCATATTTGAATTGATGGCTCATCATTCTTGATTGTTTATGGTAAATAAATTGGGGGATTTGTGCTTTTACTTGTAAATTTGAGTTTGGAGTGTATTTCAATTACTTATTTGGAGAATAAATTGAGTGGATAGGGTTTCAAATATGCTTCCTATATCCATTAGATCAAATCTATGTTATTCTTTGTTGGAAGCATGAACAATACTAGGAGGAGGGGGAGGGCAGGGATCAATATTGTGCTATATAATCAACTTATACTAATTTTTGTCTTTCTTTACATAATTACTAAATCATCAATGTCTAGCATCACATCATAATATATAAGTAGCACATAATATAACCACTATCATATAAGCAACACATCTAAGCACATAACAATGAGAACATCAAAGAAAATAAACATAGGAGAAACCATCAATAACATCACATATAAGAGGACATCAGATATAAGGTGGAAACCCAAAGGGTAAAAACCATTGTCAACTTATAGTCTTTGTCCTCTTCTTCTTATTAATTCCAATAATCTTCTTTACATCTGAATCACTGAACACCACTAGTGTGCAATCCACAACTTTCTAATCATGCAAGCCACTACTCGGTCAAGAAAACTACCTATATGAACTTTGCAGGTCACCACCTTCCAGAAGCCACCACTCCCTCGAATTTACAGGCCACCACCTATTGGAATCCACCATTCCCAATAATTCCCACTCAGCCACCATTGGATGGAATCCACCACTCCAAATTTCTGAAGCCACTACCTAAAGGATGTCGCTACACCTTGAATCCACAAGCCACCACTTGCAATCACTGAAGACCCCGACCTTCAAGCTCATCTCATGGACCTCATTTCATCTTTTTTCAAACTATGGACCATACAAACAATAATCTCATCAACAACTGAATAGAAACACCCACAACACAACCCTCTCTCAATCAATCTGCGCATCCGACCTCACTCAGCATACAATATGAAACAACAACAATAAAATTTGTAACTTCTATGAAAATGCAACAGTAGTAATAGAAATATATGTAGCACATGATTGGTACAATAATACATGGCATGCACAACTAATCATTCTTGCAACGCACTATTAGTAATCTTATCTCTGATTTGTAACTTCAAGAACTACAATAATATATTATTCTCTGTATCAACAACAACAGGAGACTTGCATCTGCACACAAATCTAATCAATTATTCTCCATAGCACTTCCAACATTTTTGCAACATTGCTGCAAATATAAAATATAATGTGCACTCTATTTTCAATATTGTAGCTCACGCTCTCATAATGTCTAGCTCCTTTTGCTTAACACTCCAACACTTTATCGATGAAGAAATATGCTATCAATACGAAGCACTAATCCTCATTATATTTGACTTAATCATATTCTCGAATGTGGAGACGTTTCTCCAATTGTTGAACCAAATACCATGTGCAAAATCCATAGTAAATTCTCATGGAATTCATTGGACTGTGCACAGAATTTGGGAAATCCACTCTAGAAGTAGTAACACGCCCTATACACTCAGGAAGTGTGTTTATGGCGTAGATGTTGGGTATGTGTTATATTCTTTCCATGATTAACCCCATGGAAAGGGGGGTCATGGGGGGTGATAGCCCCCCCTGTTCCTTGTGTCAACGCAATAGCGCCCCAAGGAAATTTTTTTTGGACCCTATATTAGGTGGGCATACCTAACTATGGTTTTGTGCATGGTTTTCACACATGGTTTTGGGCATGATGGTTTTCTGCCCATGGTATTTTGTAGATCCAGTCAAGGGAACTACTATTAAGTTCTAGTCCAAGTTAATGGATTGGGGTTTATGGATGCTTCGACATGTATATATGTATTGTAACATTGAAAGGAATATAATGAAAAATCAATCTAGTAGTCCTAGTTTTGGGATCTAGGGGAAAATATCTGTGTATATTTGTTTTATGTTTTATGCTCTCACCATTGTTTATTTTTTGTTTTTAGAATTCATATGCAGGTAATTTATGTATGGGTTTAAAACCTACATTTAGTATCAGAGTTGTTTTGTCTTCAAGGGGACGCCTTTACTGTTGAGGAGTTTTGTTCGAGCCTATGGTAGACCCTGTTCAATGGGAGATCTGTAAGATCGATTCTTTTGGTGAAAGAAGATAGCAAGCAGTGGAAAGATAGAGATCGATAAATTTAATGGTTAGAGTTTTGAGTTGTGGAAACTCAAGATGGAGGATCTACTGGTGGATAAAGATCAATGAATCGTACTAGATCAAGGTACTAAACCAACAACAATGTTAGCTGAAGACTAGATGAAGTTGGATCAGAAGGAAAAGAGCACAATGCAGTTGTGTATCTCAGGTTCAGTATTGTGGAATGTATTAGTGGAAGCTTCGGTGAAGGCTTTGTGGGACAAGTTAGGGACTTTGTAACAATCTAAGTCTCTGGTGAATAAACTATTCCTACGGAAAAAGCTATATAACCTGAGGATGAAGAATGGAGACTCGGTGATAGAGCATATGAATACCTTTAATACTATGGTAAGCTAGTTGTTATATGTTGATATAAAAATTTTAGATGAGGATAAGTGGATCAGTTTGTTGTGTTCTCTACGAAATTCTTGGGATAGTCTAGTTGTTGCAATAGGCAGCCATGCGACTTCCTTGCAGTTTGATGAAATAGTCTCATCCTTGTTGTCAGAGGAGATGAGACAGAAAAATACAGAGGGCCAGAATGATGATGCCTTTCCTATAAAAGGACAGTCCTAGAACAAAAATAAAAATAAATCCTCGAGTGGGAGATCTAAATCTAGAGGGAGATCTAAATATCCAAGAAAACCTGTAAAGGTGTGCTGGACATGCGGAAAGGAAGGGCACTTCAAAAAGGATTGTAGATCTAAAGCTCCTAAGAAAGGAAAGGAATCTGATGATGCTCCTTCTACAGTGGTGAAAACCACCTTAGATGAAGGTGGGGATGTGTACTTGGCTTCTTCTTCAAGTACACATGTAGATCGTGAGGCATGGTTGATTGACTTAGGTGCATCCTTTCACTTTAATCCCCACAGGGAGTGGTTCTATGAGTATGATAAATATGATGGTGGTGATGTCTTCTTAGGGGATGACAGGAAGGCTAGAATCATAAGCTACGAAAAATTCAAGTTGAAGTTGCAAGGTGGAATGATTAGAACACTTTCAAGTGTTTTTCATATGCCTACATCGGCCAGAAATCTAATTTTTGTAATCACGCTGGATGATGCAGGTGTAAAAACAGTGTTTGAGAAAGATACCTACAAGATGGTTTGGGGAGCACTAGTATTGATGTGGGGAGTTTGGATTGGAACTTTGTACAAGCTTCAGGGTAGCATTTTTATTGGTGGGTGCAACAGTTCAGTGGTTCCTGAAAGTGGAGCAAAAAATCTATTGGTATCTGGAGAAAAAACGATGTTATGGTATCAAAGGCTTGGACATATTGGAGAGAAGGGCCTTTGAATAATTCATAGTAATGATATGGTAGAAGGTATGTCTAATTGCTCTCTGGATTTTTTTTCTGTGAAAATTGTGTATATGGGAAGCAGAATCGGGTGAGTTTCCCCTCTGGTGCTAAGAGGGCGAAACAGATATTAGAGCTTGTGGATAGTGATGTGTTCGGACCTGTGTTGGTTTCATCACTGGGTAAGTCTGTGTACTATGTATCATTTATGGATGAATTCTCAAGGAATATGGATATATTTCCTCAGGAAGAAATATGAAGCCTTTGATAGGTTTAACGAATTTAAGGCTCTGGTGGAAAACGAGACAGAGAAGAATATAAAGGTGTTGAGGATAGATAATGGTGGAGAGTTTTGCAAGAAGGAGTTTGAAGAGTTTTGTAATAAGTGTGGTATAGCACGACATAATACTACTCCATACACACCTCAGCAAAATGGAGTTGTTGAATGAATGAACATGACGTTGATGGAAAAGGCAAGAAGCATGCTCAGTGGTGCTAGGCTAGGACAAGAATTCTGGGCAGAGGTGGTGGAGAGTGCATGTTACCTAGTCAATAGATCACCTTCATCAACATTGGAGGATAAGACTCCACAAGAGGTATGGACTCGTAAGAAACCCTATCTTTCACATCTGAGGGTATTTGGATCTTATGCATATGTACATGTTCCAAAGGATAAAAGAACTAAGTTGGATAGTAAATTTCAAAGGTGCATCTTTATTGGTTATAAGGATGGTTTAAAATGTTATAAGTTTTGGAACCCAGAAACAAGGAATGTTGTGTACAGTCATGATGTGGTGTTTAGAGAGGTGAAAGATACTATTAAACATGATGTCCTACCAAAGGAACCTGAGAAGATAGAGTTTGAGCTAAGGGAGGAGGAATCAAAATCTACAATAGCAGAATATGAAGAGCCACAAACTCCAGCTGTGAGAATATTAGTTCAAGAAAGAAGGCAACCAAAAAGGTATAGTCCATCTGCTTTATGTTCAAATTTTTCTTTATCTATTAGTGATGATGATCCCAGAACTGTCAGGGAAGCAGTAGATTCAGAGGATCGAAAACTCTAGACAGAGGCCATGGTTAATGAAATGTCATCTTTGCAAAAAAATGAGGCTTGGGATCTAGTGGAGTTGTCAGCTGGAAGGAAACCTATTGGCATTAAATGGATGTTTAAGAAGAAGATGAATGCAAAAGGCAAGGTGGAGAAATTAAAAGCTCAGTTGGTAGAAAAAGGTTATTCCCAGGTGCTAGAAATTGATTTTGGTGATATTTTTTCTTCTGTTCCAAGGTAGCTTCTATTATATTACTTTTATGTGTTGTTGCTTCTTTTGATTTTGAGGTAGAATAGATGGATGTGAAGACAACATTTCTTCACGGGGATCTGAAAGAAGAGATCTACATGAAGCAACTTGAAGGCTTTGTGGTGAAGGGTAAAAAAGAACTGGTATGTAGGTTAAAAAAGTCTTTGTATGGGTTAAAATAGTCACCAAGGATGTGGTAT
>APFE031040928.1:38611-64974 GCA_000404065.3 Pinus taeda
AAAGTGTTGTTTCATGCCCTAAAGGAACAAGGTCAGCTGATTACATCATCTCCCAGAAGTTCTCCACAGAAAACTGCTCAGAACTGGTCAAAGCTAGACCATACAGACTGCTTAGTGTAGAGGGTGAAATGCATCTCACATGCTTAGTGCAAAAAGTGCGATGCATACTGAAAATCCCTTCTGTAGGTGCGATGGGCGAGAGTAGACAAATGGAAGAGACAGTTTGCAAGGTGGATGATCATGGAATCTTCTAGAAACTTCTCCTGTGACACTTGCCTCTCTGAATTCGCCCAGGGATGAGTAAGAGATCATCAATCTCCAAGTGGAATCAAGGACTATCAGAGAGAAGACACTAATCAAAATCCCAGAAGCTGACTCACCCCCCTGCAATCATCTATATATGGATCCCTCATCCTAGAGATCTAGAGGCTAGAATCTTGTATCTTGTAAGGAAGTGTTGTTGGATTCCTGGTGGAATATCATAGTGTTGGGTGATCTAAGATTTTCATGAGGTGAAGAAGGGCTTTCATGCTGGGAGGATGACGCTGGGTCAGATCAATGGGTTGTAATCCTCTCTTCTAATCTCTATATCAATAAATCTATTCAAGTTTTCCTCCACATTCTTGTATGTTTGCTAATATATTCATGTATGTGGTCAATATATATCTAGTCCTATATTTTTTATGACTGTAGATCTCTGCACTTTGAAGGTATTATGCTGCTTTGACTTTATAGGTACTCTTTGAAGCAGAGTGGTCAAGGGAGGAGCGACAAAGATCTGTCAAAGGGGAGAAGGAACAAGCAGAGAACCAAGCGGAAGATCGAGGTTGGTATTCTTTGCTCTTCTCCTATCTACTTCTCGTAAAGGAAAATGAAAGTAACTTTAATCTATTTGTTTCTAAGATATCTACCCATCTTAGTGGGACTAGCAGCTCTGCATAGACACTAGATTTCCCGATAACAACGTGCACGACACAAGTTGTCTTTGTTTCTTTCATTTGCTTGCATGTCATAGTCAAGAGTATGCGTACACTTAACAACTGCACGTAGTGTCACACAACACCATGGCAAGTCCACGGATTTCCTATCACACACTTGCACTCATATATGTTCTATGGACACATTTAAACTCAGAGTGTGTTTGTCTTCATTTCTATATCTTTCATGTTTGCTGGTTCACACAGTTGTGTTGTTCGTGAACCATGCCTTCACCAACATGGGTCGACCAATGTGCCAGTGGATACATTGGAAGTATCACTTCACGTGAGCAAACCCATGCACCATTAGCTTAGGTGTAGGAGTAGTGTTTACTTTTGGTTTGTTTGATTGCTTGCATGTTTTCTTCTTAGTTTGCATGTTTGTTTGTTTTTTACTCGCTTTGTTTATGATTTTACTTCTGATTTTTCTTTCTTTTGTTGTTTGTTTGTTTGTTTGTCTATGTTTGTAGGTTAGTTTCACATGAAACCGTGTGTGACTCTTAAAACAAGCTGGGTAAAGTACAAGAGGACTTGTGCAGTTATCAATACTTGGTTATCTGTCGTCCTACCTCTGTATGGAGAACTTGTTATCTTCAGTCCATGATACACCAATGGAAAATACATACTATTCAAAGTGAATCTTGCTGAAAAGAAAACGCTTGCGTGCTAACTAGTGTTGGTGAAAACACAACACTTGCGCACTAACTAGCGTCACCTACTCTAGTCAGTTGTTTTTGGGTTAATCCTTGTCAACTCAGTCAAGTAGAGTAAGGTGAGGGGAAAAACCTTAACAAGCACATCAAAGGTATATATAAAATACTTCTTTGAAGTAAAAACTTCTTCTGCTCTCAATAAGTCAGAATCCCTCTTCCGCCCCTGAAATGAATAAGTTCTATGCATAGTTATGAAAATGAGAAGTGAAAATTTTCTGAAAAAAATGAAAAATGAATAAGGCAAAAGAAGAGAAAGGCTTCCTACGTAGAGAGGTGATACAAGTACCTCCTATGGGGTACTAACCAGGCTCGTTGGTAGCAGAGTGATGCCTGTGCCCTTGCGTGACTCCACCAGGGTACTTTCCAGGCTTGCTTGGCAGCAAAGCAACACTAAAGATGAAACTAAAACTCTAACGACCATACTGCTTGTGTACTGTTGGCCCTCATTTTTGGTCCAGTTTTGCTTAAGAAAACATACCTAATTCTTATATTTTCCATCCATTTTCCATCACATCCACCTCATTTTGATGTATTATGCATATTCAGGTATTTAATTTTAATTTTGCAATTTCTAGAAGTTTTTATGAAAATTGAGTTTCAAGTGCAATTTTTGGACAGAATCATAAATTCCCATAATAACTATATGGATGTCATATTTGTAGGACACTTGGGCACGAGCTAGATACATTTATGAAAATATTGGGAACTAGGAATGAACTAACTCCAATTGTTTTGGTCAAAACAAGCTAAATTAGGCCCAGTCAAAGTTGGTCAAACATGACCAATCATCCAAAAAATCCCTAGGAAATAGGGCAGTTTTATGATTTCATGGGATTTTCCATATTTTTAGTTATAGGTTGGATGGATTCAACTTGGATAGGTGGATATGGATAGATATAGTTGTTAGATATACTTTAGATCAGTTTGTTTCATGATCTTCCATTTAATGCATGTAAAATTCGTATAATTTATGTGGAGACATTTAGATATTTGAAGTTAATTTGAAGAACCTACTCTACTTTCATTTTGTTTTTCAATGTGTGGATGATTGACTAAAGTTTCAGTAGTTTATAACCCCTTCAAGTGTGCAAGGAAAGGGTGGAGGGCCCCCACTCCAACCTAAGTACACTTCATTGTTAAACTAGCTTGATTTTCATGAACTAGTTGCTACAGATTTGTTTAGTTGTTTTACTTCAGATTTGCTTACTTAAATTGATGTGTGATGATTTATGTTTGTTGATGAATCTTAGCATATTTATATTTTTATATGAAATGACAACATAGTGTTCAATTTGAACCCTCTTCTATTGAATTAATGAATAAAAACTAGAGTTCATCTTTTTTGTTTTCAAGCAGTTTTATGCAATTCTAGTTTTCTAACAATAACCTCTTTAATAGAGGAAAGAGAAGAAAAACAAAGAACAAGACAAAGATTAAATTTAATTGAAAGAAAAAAATTATTAGCCTGGGAGGTAAAAAGGAAACAAACTCCAAAAGAAACACCTACTTCAGAAAAAGAAAAGAAAATTGTTAAACGAATAGATCAACCCATTTTTGAGCCTATAGATCAACCTATTTTCGAAAACAAACAACAACCTGAATCTCAAATTGTCATCAAAATGGTTGAAAATATGACAGAAGAAGGGCAAGGATATGTTATTCTTACTCCAGAACAAAGACTTGGATATGAAAGACAACAAAGAGAATGGAGAAGACAAAGAGAGGAAGAAGCAAAAAAAGAAGCTAATAGAAAGAGAGAAGAGGATAGAAAAAGACAAAATTATAATGAACAATAAAATATTGATGACAAGGAAGCTATTTTTGGCTTTCCAATATTAGATATAAGTGAAATATTAGGAGATTACGTGAAAATGAAAAACATTTCACCCTTTTTATTGCCTAACTTTTATGGAATGTCAACAGAAGATCCCGACTCATTTATGTTTGAATTCGACATTTTGTGTAGAACTTATGGATACATAGATGACACACACAAACTTCATCTCTTTCCTATTACTTTGAAAGAAACAACATTAAAATGGTTCATGGGTTTAGGATAGAGAACAATAACTTCTTGGGATGACATGAAGAAAATATTTCTTAAGAAATACCAAGTCTATTGTAGGCCCAGGGACTCGAAAGAGGATGTTTTCAGAATGACACAACAAGAAGATGAAAGTTTAGAAGAATACTTGGAAAGATTTGCTTACAATCTTCAAAAGTCTAAACAACACTTTCTAAACCAGGATACCATTCAAACAATCTTTCTTAAAGGTATAAGGGATGAATACCTTGACATTCTGAATGTAATGGGAAAGGGTGACATTTCAAACTTGCCATTTAATGAAATTTCAGAATTATGTGAAAAATATTCTAGAGGAAGATCAAAATCTGGAAGGAGAGATGTTAGTTCAAAAGCAGCAAAATCAATAGCAGGAGGGGTAACAAGAGAAGAGATAGGGAGCTTGCTGGAAAACTTTAAAACTGATTTTCTAAGTACATTAGGGACACAAGTAGATGTTCTAAAAGCAAACAAAAAGAAAGAGGAAAAAGAAAAAATCTTAGCAATATCTTGTCCCAAAGGTAGAAAGAAGCATGCATTAAGAGAATTTCCTTTAGATAGTGTTCAAGTATGTGGCCTTTTCACATAAAACCATTCAATAGAAAACTGTCTAAAGTTGAAAGAATTACAAATGAATCCGATGGAAGAAGTACAAGGAGAAAAAGGTTTCTATTATATGGCACCAAGAAGGCCTTGGAAGCCCATGATTTCTCAACAATTCCCTTAGCAATTCCCTCAACAAAACTATCAATATCCTCCTCAAAACTCTTGGAATACCCTAATGCCATGGCAAGATTGGCCTCCACAACAATATCAAAACCAACCTGCACAAGGTTGGAGAGGATATAGTTATGGAAACCAACCACCTCAACAAATGTATCCTCAACAATACCAACATCAATACCAATAACAATATCAACAGCCATTCCCATACCAGTAGTTCAAACAATATCCACAATCCATGCCATGTCCATAATAGAATCCCGTACCATTAATAACACAATGACAACAGCTACAACTGCCTTCGAACCAACCTAGACGATCTCAACTACCAGCTCAGCTAGTAGCAAATCCGAGCAACAAAATGGATAAACCTGCATACAACATGGAAGAAGAAACATATTTTCCAACATATTCCATTCTTCCCATAAATGATGTCCATTTAAGGTCTAGGAAAGTACTGCATAAACATTCTCCTCTGATCATAGAAGAACCAACTAAACAAGGAGAACAACCTGAAACATCACATTCGAAAAATCAAAATTAGAAAGGAAAAACTGTAATAACTTAAACACCACCCTATCCAAAGAGGTTAGTAGAGCAGAAAATTCAAATGAACCTTCCTAAATTTGATATTTTGGATGAATTAAAAAATGCTTATGTAAAAATTTCTTTATTACAGGCAATCAAAGAAATACCAATTTATGGTATAGTAAAGGAATTATGCATCAAGAAAACTGGTAAAAAGAAGAAGGATCCTACTACAACCCAAGTCATCAGAATTCTAGCTAGCCTCATGTCTACAAAGACAATAGTAGAAAATATATTGACCCTAGTATCCCTATGGTTACTATTTCAATAAACAATTTTTCAGTTCCAAACACATTGATAGATTTGGGAGCAGCGATAAATGTAATGACTACAAAGACAATGAAACATTTGTATTTAAACAACATTAGATCTAGTACTACCATTTTAGAGTTAACAGGCACATCTAAGGTTATACCAGAAGGAATATTAGAAGATATCATAGTCTCTTTGGATTCATGGGAGTATCCTATAGACTTCCTCATTTTGCGGCCAAAAACAAACTTGGGAGGACATCCTCTAATCTTAGGCAGACCGTGGTTAGCCACTGCTGATGCCTTTATAGGATGTAGATCGGGTAGTATGATTATTGCACATGGGGATGAGAGAAAGCACATCACACTTCATTCTCCAGCATAAGCAACTTCTTTAGTATCATTGCTCGGAGGTCAAGAACAATAGCAGACTAAATCAGTTCTAAGTATTAACCAAGTCTTTGACCTTAGAGAAAAAGAGGAGAATGAAGATCTATTGGATCTTTTCATCTCAGAACCATATATTTTAGAGCAGTTTAGAGTAGCTTAGTATGAAGCTGCAAGTAATATTTTGAACCACTATTTTCAGGAAACCTGCACAATTCAATCACTGCAAGAATCATTCACAAATATTTTTCTTGTAAACACAATTACCAATTCAACAACTAAAACAATTGAGATTTATCCTGGAAAACATTTGAACATTGGTAACAACTTACAATCGTCACAAGAACAAGAGGTAATAGCATTATTACAAAAATACTCAAAAGCTTTTGCCTGGGATTACATAGATATGCAGGGAATTCACCCCAACACATGCATCCATCACATCTATACTGATGATCAGATTAAACTAGTAAGGCAGCCTCAAAGGTGGATGAACCCCATGATGAAGGAAATAGTGAAAGAAGAACTACAGAAACTACTGCAAGTTGGGTTCATCTATCCTATTTTTGATAGTCAATGGGTCTCTCCCTTAGTGGTAGTACCAAAGAAAAATGGGAAGTGGAGAATATGTGTAGATTACTGGGAAATGAATAAAGCAACATTAAAAGATCATTTCCTTCTACCATTTATTGACCAAGTCCTAGATTCATTAGCTGGGAAGAAATTCTTTTCTTTCCTAGATCGGTTTAGTGGGTGTAATCAGATTAGAATAACAATGGAAGACCAGGACAAAACAAAATTTACCTGCCCATGGGGAACATCTGCATACAATGTTTTTCCTTTTGGGATATGTAATGCACCTACTACTTTCCAAAGACCAGTTCTCGCAATATTTGCTAATCTAATCCATGAATGTGTAGAAGTTTTCATGGATGATTTCATTGTATATGGAAGCACATATGATGATTGTTTGAAACAGATTGAGAAAGTTCTGAAACGATGCATAGAGACAAATATGTCCATGAGTAATGAAAAATGCTACATGATGTTAATAGAGGGGATAGTGTTGGGACACCATATTTCGTCATCAAGAATTAAGGTGGACCCAGCCAAAATACAAGTCATTTTGAATTTAATGCCACCTACAACTCAAAAGGAGGTAAGAAGTTTCTTGGGTTATGCAGGCTAATATAGGCAATTTATTGAAAATTTTAGTAAAATAGCACAACCTCTATTCAAGTTACTTGCAAAGGATGTTGAATTCCAATGGACAAATCATTGTGAAAATGCATTTCAAATATTAAAAAAAAAACTATCAGTTGTCCCCATCCTTCAAGAACCGAATTGGTATTTGCCATTTCATATTTCTACTGATGCATCTGATACTGCTATAGGTGCATCACTTAGACATAAATAAAACCTGTTTAATTATGCTATATACTTCATAAGTAAAAACTTAACACCATCAGAATTGAACTATACAGTCACAGAGAAAGAAATTCTAGCTGTAGTACATGTAGTAAATAAATTCAGGAATTACATAATAGGATGCCAAGTGTTCATTCACATAGACCATTCAACAATCAAATACTTAATGAACAAAGCAATCAAAAATGGTACAATTACAGGATGGTTACTGTTAATGTAGGAATTTAACATTACAATTCAAGATTGACCAGGGAAAGACAATCAAGTAGCTGATTTCCTTTCAAGGCTTCATACACGTGGTGATCCAAATAATGTTTCAAATAATTTCCCAGATGAACATCTGTTTGCAATAACTGTCAAAACACCATTGTTTGCAGATATAGCAAACTGTTTATCCTCTGGAAAATTACCAAGCTAGTTCACAAAGAAACAAAAATGAAAGATAATTAGAGAAAGTTCCAGATATAGTTAGGTGTATGGTGATCTATTTTATACTAGCTTTGATTTGATAATAAGAAAATGCATTAGAGAACATGAAAGATTAAAATTTTTGAAAGCATGTCATGACGATCCATGTGGTGGTCATTTTGTAGACAAGTGCACAACCTACAAGGTGCTGCAACTCGACTACTGCTGGCCAACAATCTTCAAAGACTCCAAAGCATATGTCAAGGGGTGTGACAGTTGCCAAAGAATAGGAAGGCTAATAGTACCAGATGAAATGCCACTTAAGCCACAAGTGCTCATAGAACCATTTTAGCAATGGGATCTGGATTTTGTGGGACCAATAAATCCACCATCAAGCAGGAAGAAGTACATCTTGGTATGTAATAACTATGTAACTAAGTGGGTTGAAGCAAAGGTAGTAGCAAGAGCAACAAAAAACACGATGATCACATTCCTCTTTGAGGAAATATTTGTCAGATTTGGGATACCAAGACATATTGTAACTTACCAAGGCACACAATTCACTTCAAAACTTGTTTGTGATCTTACAAAGAAGTACAAGATCAAACACAAAAAATAAAATCGATACCATCCTCAAGAAAACGTACAAGTGGAGTCAACAAATCAAGTCTTGGAAAATATCATGACGAAGGCAATACAGATGAATAGGAAGGACTGGTCAGAAAAGTTAAGAGATGCACTATGGGCATACAAAATAACATGGAAAAACACAACTGGGTTCAGTCCGTACCAGTGATGTATGGAAAATAAGTCCTATTGCCCATAGATTTTTAGATACACACATTCAAGTTAGCAGCAAAGTTAGGACTGGAATTGTCTGAAGCATAATAACAACAGATAATGGAACTGAATCAACTGGATGAATAGAGACATCAAGCAGTAGAACACCCAACTCTCGTGCAACAACAAAGGATGAAATGACATGATCGATTCATCAAGAACAAGACATTCAACAAAGGAGACTGGGCATTATTGTTTGACTCCAAATTCAAAGATTTCGAGGAAAAGTTTACAACTTATTGGCTGTGGCCATACGAGATAGAAGAAATCTTTGATAACGGAGTTGTTCAAATAAAAACAATTGATTAAGAATCTACTTCATTTCTAGTTAAAAAAAATAGGCTTAAATTCTACAATAAGCCTATCAATAAAGAAGATTTTGTGAAAGAAATGACAAAAGGGACTAACCTGGAAGTAATGGAACAACATAGAAATATGCCTTCTAGTACTCTAGAAGAAGAATAAAAAAAAATAATAGAAAAATATATAAAAAAAAACAAGAAAAAAATAATAAATAAAAAAATATATAATAAAAAGTTTGCTTGTGAAAACTAGGCAACTGGCACAAAGAAAACATGAATTCATAGAGGAAAACCAACTAGTTTGGCCTGTATGAATTCACAATTTTTGTTTTACACTCACGATAGTTTGATTTTGTAGAATGAACCTCCAAAACAAAACAAGACTTGAGGACAACTCTTAAAATAAGCAAGGGGGAAGTTGTAAAAGAAACTCAGTTGAGCAACTGAATTGAAGAAGGAACTTGAATTGTATCGCAGAAGGGACCTGAAACATTGTTGGAAACATTGTGCAGAAGGGACCTGAAATGTTAGAAAAAAACATGTATCATATTGCATAAAAATATACATGACAGTAGGGACCTGAACCATCAAGTCCCAACTACAGAAGGGACCTGAACGACATCAACAATCAATGAACCTGAATCAATGATGGATGCAAGAACATGAAGCAGAAATAAAGTCTACATTTCAATCTATCCTAGACAATTCATCAAAGAAATTTGCCTAGAAGACATCATCAAATAGTATCAGGGAGTGAAAATAGAGTGAGTACAAAGTTTTTCTCTTGAAATTTCAAATTTTTTAGAAATTTTTTAGAGATTGTTAAAGTTGAGTTAGTACTCGACATGCATATTTTACTTACATATTAATTTCACTACCCTCATCATATTATCCTATTCATATATTCATACCCATTATCCTACATTTAATCCCATAAACGTCTTCCAAGTATTCATTTCATATTCTATATTCATATTCAATATTCCATATACATATTCCATATTCATTTCATTTCATAACCCTAAGTAATTTTCTTTTGAAAAGCATAAGGGATTCAAATAGAGGGTCCAATAGTTGAAACCATAGAACCTACAAAACCATACACAAGATTAGTATCAAGAAAATAATTTTAAATATGACCTAAACATGGTCATTTTAAAATTAAAAGACATATATTGAAATATATATATTGAAACATGCGTATTATGAAGTAATACAAAGTGAAGGAAATCAAAATAATTTATTTCGACAAGTTATAATTAAAGAGCATAAGAATGATGCTATTGAGTGCAAGGGTTATCATAATACAAATCATGTGATGACTTGTTGTGCTGTACAACAACCCCCCATTTCAGAAAATTTTACCTTCAACTATAATATGAAATGGGTCCCTTTTAGATTTATGAATAAAATTGGTATCAACCCATCATTCCTCAAAAGGTCTGAAAGAAACAATACATTATAAACCTTTTGAATGAACATAAATCGGTCTTATAAAAATAAATGAATAATTATTTATTATTGCGGTAAAGCGATCACAAGATTGCATATAGCAATAACAAAGGATGCATAACAAAAAGACCCATTGGTTTGCCCCGATCCGCCAAGCGAATAACTATCGGATATTGGGAAAGGTAAGCGATTGTAACATAAGGCCCTCTCTCTTTGCTCCGATGCGATATCACTATCGGCGATTGGGGAATACATCATACACACAACAAAAGGCACCTTTCTTAACTCCCGATGCGAATTAGCGTTATCGCTATCGACGATTGGGGATTTTGCAATGACACAAATGTAACTACTCGAGCATTCCTCCGATTTCCGATTGCGATAAAGCTAAGTGCGAATTTAAAAAAGGATTGAAAAGGCTTGAGTATATTATGTTAAATTATTAGTAAAAGCCTTTCTATTCCCGATAGCGATTCACTTGTGATTAACCGCCAAAATATCAAAGCCACGCTTAAATGAATTATTCGGCGAATAAACGACATGATGAGCATTTAAATGATTGACAGGATTAAATGGCCAATTAATGGAGCAGTTATGCCAAAATCTCTTCAGAGATTGTATCCATGGAAATATTATTTTAAATCCTTCATTATTCATTGATTGATATAACTCTTTCATACTTTGTTCGCACCACCTATTCTCTGCATTACGTTCATTTTATCTCCTGCGCAGAGCTCCTCCGAAGCAGTAAATTTAGGCCAAATGGGGAAGAAATCCAAAAGATTTGGAGCAGCTTCAGCTCCCGCAGTGACAGGACAATCTACCGCCGATTTGGGACTAAGTAAAAAAGGATTGATCTCAGACACTACCTGTCTTGGTCTCGGCAATACTAGATGGCAAAGCATCTATAATCTAGTTGAAGCCGAAGAGCCTGAAGCGGTATCAGTACAAGCTACAGCAGGTTCAAACCAAAAGTCTGAGGCTACCCTAAAGGATTTACCCGATTCCTACTTACACCGAATAGCGGCTCGAGAGAAAATTCTTCCATACACAGATGTAGTAAGGTGGACAGTTGAGGAAATCCCGGTTACAAACAAAACATTTTGCACAATCGACGGGAGAGTCTTTGGCTCATTTCAACCCAATGATTTGAGACAAATGTACCATTTTCCTGAACCACAGAAGAAGTATAACAAAGCATTTCTAAAGAAGTTTAGAGATGAAAATGAAACTGAATCAGCACCTATACGGGAGTGGAGACAGAACCCTGCAAGACACAAGCATGAGTCCTCGAGTAAGTACTCTGTCGATTCATTATGTTCTCGTTATTGTTACGCTGGGGCGATGATGTGTAGAATTTGGGGATTGCATGATTCCTCAAAATTCTCAATAGAGATGGTTCCTCTAATGGAAGCAGCACTCAATAGCGAAATAATGGATTGGGGAAATATATTATCTGATAAGTTAGCAACTGCTATTCTTGAGTTCAGAAATAAAACTCGCATTACCGATAGGTCTATTCCTCCATTTTATTATAGTGCCTACATCTTAGATACTCTTTGTTTTAACTCCGAATTTCCTGTGCTGGGGTGGAGATGGACTCCACAAGACCCCATGCCGATTCATATCTATCACCAGAAGCTGTGGAAAGCCCATTATAAAGACCACCTGTATCATGTTTGTAATGGATTTATGTTGCCCATTTACTATGCAATTTTTGACAAGCCTGCTTCGAAGATTCCCTCGCAAGCAGAGATTGACTTAACCACCCTAGGAAACTGGTTCAGAGAGGATAAATTTACATATATTAGAGTTTTCGGCAGCCTTGCTAGGCATCATGTTCTTCCCTTGTACATACTCGACAAACTATTGGCTAGAAAAATAGCATATCAGATTATGTCTGTAGGAGCGACCAAGACTCTGAGGAATTCAAAGAAGCAAGTTTGGCCTCCTTTTCCTCTAAGGTGGGGTGTTTACACTCTGCATGACTATAAGCATGCAGAGAAAGAAGCAGAAAAGATAAATATACTGAATCTTGCCACCCTTCCTAATAGACGATTTGACCCAAGAAAGATCGTCTATAATGTACTTGACTAGGCAAAACTCACTAAGTTTGAACACAAAGAAGATGAGTTTGATGACCTATTTTCTTCGGCAGAGTCATTATTTCAGGTTCAAACACTAGCTAAACTGAGATATCACGAGGACGGGTTAGTGGAATTCAACAAACGCAGAGAGCAGAGGTTGCAAACTCTGCCTCTAGATTTACTAGCTACTGCCCCGATGACACAATCAAGCGAGCCTGAATAGCGACTTACCGATGAACCTCCTGCTACATCAGAAATTTTTGAAGAAGTCCAAAGAAAAGAGCAGGAGGAAGTCCATAGGAAAGAGCAAGAGGAAGTCCAAAGGAAAGAGCAAGAGAAAATACATGAGGAGGAACAGAAAAAAGAGCAGGATAAGAGCAACAAGGATGTGAATGTCGATACCCAGATTGACCCGAAATTGCTCCAAGAATGGCAACAATTCGATTCCATCATAAGCAATCTGGAAATCTCAAAAGATGCCGATACACCCAAAGCGACAGATACACAGGATACAACGTCAAAAAAGGTTCCAAGTGAAGGAACCAGCGGCCTACCCCCTAGTACAGACTTAGAAATAATTCCGAAAGATCCTTCGGATCAAATCATTTTTGCAGGTGGAGGATATACCTCCATTAGATGTCTTTTACAACCCAAAACAAAGGGCCGTAGTAAAGCAACAACGGAAAAGGAGAAGGATTGATCAACCTTCCTTGTTCCCCGAACAAACAGAGACCGCCAACGTAGTTTAGAAAGAGGAGTTCGATCCTTCCGATGACCTAACAAAGCTATCCCAGTATGTCGGAGCCTATTCGACAGCCACCATGGACAAGGCATCGGAAGTGAGTAATTTGCTAAAATAAAAATACCAAGCAATTATTTTGTTACAAACACAACTATCGGAGGCACAACAGAAAGTTGAACAATTAGAACAACAATTGTTAGCACAACAACAATTAAATAATCAACTGAATAAGCAGCTACTTGAAGAAAAACAGAGGGTAGTTTCAAGCATGATTCAAAGGCAGAAATAATTATCAAAAGCGTTGGCAAAATTGAAGACGATGAATGAACTAATGGTGAAGACAAAAGATGAGCAAATTGCTCAATTATCACTTCAAATAGAGAAGTTCAAGATTCTTCCGCAGCCTGCCGATTTCAGAACGGAAGCATTACAGATTAATAAGGCACTGGTAACACAAATAAGACTATGATGTCATAAAATTTCTCAAGTTGAGCCCCTATGTGAGATAACAACATCAATAATTGATAAATCAGTCGATGCTAGATAGGACTTAGAGCAGACCGATGAGACCTTAATAAATTTTCTTACTTGGCAAGACACTAGTGAGGGACAAGCAACAAATTTTCCTAAAATCCTAGAATCACATAAAGGAATCCTATTCTTGGAATGACAGTCCGAGTTGATGAAGGCAAAGAGAGAAGTTTCTAGATGCAAATTATCCACAAGTAATTTGATTGAATTAATTAACAATACTCTCTATTTATCTAATATGATCTCGCAATGTACACCAGGTGAATTGCTATTGGCTAAAACATTAGAGCAATCATGTTATCAGGAGCTGGAAAAGAATGGAAGGTTAATTGCAGGTATTCAAAGTTTAACTTGGGACACCTATTGGTTGTTCCTAGTAAAACCATACAGCCAGAGAGCCGCCCTCAAGTGTCTAACATATGCAATCGAGTGTATCATTCCCAATATACACGATGCCACATACTCAGCTCAGCTCCATTCTTGTCTCAGCCGCCCTCAAGAAGTGGAACCGATGCTAGTGATATGCCAACTCAGATCAAAGGGAAAATAGCCAGAGTGATGAATCATGCTGTCGACTACCAAATTGTTGTGGAGAAGATATTCAAGATCAAGTTGTACCAATTAAATAGCATTTTATTTTTGTAGTTAGTTAGTTTAATTAAGTATTTATAGACCCTTTCATGCATTTAGAAAGGGTCCTTAGTTTTTGTATAAGACTCAAACCTAAAGTTTCACTACTGTACTTCAGGTATATTTTTTTATAAAGACTGGGCAAAATATTCCAATTTTTGAGAACGAAGCTTTTATGTGGATGTGCACTACTGCCTTTATTTAAAAGTATCTCTCAGTTGAAAGAAGGAATTCGAATTGCGATTGATGTTAGGAATGATTTGCAGCACATATGGTACTACTATCTATGTTCTGAATTCATTTTTTTATGTGAATTGTTATTTGATTACCCTTTCTGTTATTGAATATATGCATGTGTCTCAACAACATTCTTTATATTTTCCACTATTGGATGTCTAAAGGATGCTTTTCTTTTAGTCATACATGTATCAGTAATATATAAAAGACAAGTGTAACAATATTTTATTAATTACTTTGTTCAACTATTTGAGCAAAGCAATTTTGAATGTCTATGTTTATCAAATAGAGTCATCTATATGCTTATTTCTGAACAGAGATTATCAAACGTTGCACTTAAGAATAGAAATTTCTCGGGATAGACTTGTTATTTGTATTTTCGATTTTTAGATTAAGTCATCCATCCATTATCACTTATTAGAAAACCAGTCACTCATCCATCCCCCTTTTTATTCATCATTGGGAAACTGGTCCCATTATCTCCAGTCGGAGCCACCATCCCAAACGGAAAAGGAGCTGCATTAAGGTCCGGACCGAGTGGTTTTCCCCGATGTTGTTGCAACGATTTTCGAGGCATGAACATTTTTGGCGCTAGAAGGAGGGCATGAACTATGAATGGCGAGTAAATAAAAATCTATAGACCATTCTCAAAGTAAATCTCCCTCCACCTCACCTCGGACCTCCCGTTTGCATTCTAAAATACCAGTATCCAAATGAGAGCAAGAGGAATCAACTACCACTGCTCAATCCCATCACACTTTAGAACGATTAAGTCCTGAGTCTCCTGAAGTTCAGTCTCTCATCCAGAAACTTTAAGGCTTTTCCATATCACCTCAGAAATCTGAAGTATCTCAAGGCAGTGAGACTTCACAATTCAATCTACCTCACCCTCTCACCAGACTTCAAAGCGGAAAACTCAGCATTGAACCTACTGAGTTTCCTTTACCGAAAAGGAAAAAGGCTAAAAAGAACACTTAAGGATCTGATAGTGAGACCTTTTCTTCATCATCCTCCATCTCATCCTCTCCAGTGCGAAGTCAAACATCCACTCCCCCATTACATATTGTTGTTCAGGAGGGATCACCAACTTCAACATCACAATCTATTCAATCTTCAATACCAACTCCTCCCCAAACACTTGGAATTTCATTGGCGATTGTTGTTACTTCTAAGATGGCCCAGAATCCATGGAACAGTCCTAGTGTGGTCACTATGCCTGCACCATTACATCCATTACCTGATTATCCTGAGAAATTGTTACCAAAATTTAATCCAGATGCTGGAACATTAGCCGAGGAACATATTAACAATTTCATGTTATCAGTTAATCTAAAAGGAGTGACAGAAGAAGATGTTGTTGTTAGGATTTTCCCCTACACTTTACAAGGATCAACCGCGTCTTAGTAATTTTCCTTACCCTCTGGATCCATTACTAGTTGGAATATCTTTTAGGAGCAGTTTCTCACTAAGCATGGCGATGATAGATCTTTAGCAACACTAATTAATGATCTTTTAAATCTAAGGATTGAATCTAGAGAACCTATCAAGGAGTTTAATTCCCGATTCAATAAACTCTTGAATAAAATCCCTTCCGATTCCAAGCCAAGTGAAAAAATCAGAAGCGAGTGGTATATAACAGCCCTACCTTCAAATATAGCCATTTTTGTAGATAGGGTTGCAAAACCAACTTTGGACGAAAACATGAAAGAAGCGCTTGCTGTAGAGAAACACATTATTGCTTTAGAAAAGAAAGCTGCTCTCGAAGATAGGAAATCCAAAAAAGTTTCTTTAAATATGATTCAAAGAAGAAAACCCCTAAAGATCCATATGATATGGAGGGTCTACAAAAGGTCCTCAAAACAATGTCAAATGAAATGGTTGAAATCAAAAAACAAGTAGCAGAAACTTAAACAAAGAAACCATTTAGGAATTTTAAGAAACCTGAGTCAAAACCACCAAATGTTATATCTAATGCAGACTCAGATCCTGAAGAGGAAGAATAAGATGAAACAATTTCACCATCCTATGAACTCAAAGAAGAGGAAGTTGTCGAATGCCATGGAATGTGGGACTTCATATTACCTAACTCCGACACAAAAAATGAACAAGAAGCTTTCCCTGTGACTATCAGGAGTAAAGGTGCCCCTGAACCTGTCCAAGCAAGTTCAAAGAAAAGAAGTGCAGGTACTACTACTACAAAGGAAAAGGTACCCATAAAGAAGCCAACCACAAAATTACCTCAAAATCAACCATCATCCTCAAATATACCTTCAACATCTAAGACGTTGGTACTATCGGATTCAATGGATTACAATATTATTGATGATATGAAGAAGACAAAGGCAAACATTACCATGTTTGAACTTAGCAAACTAAAACATCAGTAGAAATTGCTTCTTAAGGAACTAAATGTGGTGCCTTCTTTGCCTCTTCCTAGTGCTAAAGCTGCAAATGATTCAGGTCAACCACCTTCTGGTAGGATTGAAGCTACTGATACGATAATTGGAGACAGATCAAATTCCCATACTCCACCTTTCCTCTTAACCTATGAGATCTATAATTGAAACCTACACAATTGTTTGATTGACTCAGGGTCATCCTCTAATATAATGCCAGCTTCAGTTTGTTCCAAACTGAACATTGAACCCCAAAAGTCTGCAATTCACATTGTGCAGTTGGATAGAACCAAGGTCTAGGTTTTAGGGGAAATCGATTCTGTAACTATCAAGTTATCAACTGATCCACGAGTAGTTCAGAGAATTGATATCTTAATTTCCGATATAACTAAGTTTTATGGTTTAATCTTGAGTAGGGACTGGTCTGAGAAACTCCATGGTTATATTTCTACTGATTGGTCCCATATGTGGCTACCCTACATGGGAAAGCCAAATCAAATCAAAATCAATCGGGAGAAACATATGACCCATACTGTCACTGAATTTGAACAGGAGAATCAACCAATAGCATTTAATAATAATATTTTGGGGAATTACTCTCCCGAATCATTCTTTGGCAATTATACTGCCCAACCATCTCCTTTCTCAGTAAATAATTTCACATCCCAAATCGAAAAGTTTTCACAAATCGTTAGATCAAGATGTGTTAATATTGTTGAGAACACTGTAAATAAAATTGTTGATAATTCTTTATTTTGGTCACTATACTTTGATGGGTCTAAATCCAGTGAAGGTTCAGGAGTAGGGTGTATTTTAGTTAGCCCCGAGGGAGAAAAAACTATGTTGTCTTGTAGGTTGGAATTCGAATGCACAAATAATACAGGTGAGTATGAGGCCTTAGTTCAAGGACTATATAAAGCTATTGGTCTTAAAGTTCAATATTTGAAAGTGTTTGGTGATTCAGAGATTGTCATAAAACAAGTTAGAAATACAATACATTGTCTTTCTAGTCACCTCAAGCACTATCAGTCTTTGGTCCAGGAACTTATATCTCAATTTTTAGCATTCTATATTTCACCTATCCCTAGATCCCAGAATGCAGCAGCTGACTTGCTAGCCAATGTTGATTCTAAACTCCTACCTTCTGAAGATTACAGCCCAGATAGATTTTTAGTAGAGTTAATTTTTAGACCATCAATTCCTGACAATATCACCAGTTGGTGAGTGTTCAATCACAATGAAGACATCTTAAATTTCTTGACTTCTGACAAGTCCTATGATGATCAAATCATTGATGAAAGTGATCATGACCTTCAAATGAAGGAAAAGCAGGAAGAAAACTCAATACCGAAACCAGTGGTTAAACTAGAGGATCTCTATGATATTAAAGACAGGTTTAAACAGGTAACCAATTCAAAGCTCCAAATTTCCACTTTAAGATTTGAGTTGATAAACCTAGGTATTGAGCAAAACCCTCAAAACATCAATTTGGGATTAGGAATTTCTGTGGAAGAAAGAACATCATTCATTAGGTTATTAAGAAAAAATAAACATGTCTTCGCTTGGAAATATGACGATTTAAAAACATACGATACATCAATCATTCAACATACCATTCCAATGCTTTCTGAACAAAAACCAGTCCAATAGAAGTTGAGGAAAATTCATCCTAACTTAGAAAGTCAAATAAAATCCAAACTCAATAAACTCTTGAAAGCTAAGATCATTTTTCCTGTTCAACATTCAAACTGGGTTTCCAATATGGTGCATGTTAGAAAGAAAAATGGCAACATCAGGATTTCCATAGATTTCAGAAATCTGAATAAAGAAAGCCAAAAAGATAATTTCCCATTACCTACCATGGAGCAGATACTCCATTCAGTAGTAGGTTCTGAGTTAATGTCCCTTTTAGATGGTTTTTCAGGATATAACCAAATTTTGGTCCATCCTGATGACAGACTCAAAACTACCTTCAGAACAAAATGGGGAACTTATGCTTATCAAAAAATGCCTTTTGGACTTATTAACGTAGGAGCTACATTCCAAAGAGCAATGGATATAGCCTTCAAAGGATTGATCAATAAAACATTAGTTGTCTATTTAGATGATATTACTGTATTCTCCAAGAAAAGATCTAATCATTTACATGATTTAAATCAAATCTTTGAACGCTGCAAAAGGTATGGTATTTCACTCAATCCCAAAAAATCCTTCTTTGATCTTAATCAAGGAAAGCTCTTGGGCTTCATTGTTCCAAAGATGGTATTTATATTGATCCGGATAGAATTAAAGAGATTTTTGAAAGTCCATTCCCTCATAACAAAAAATCCATGCAGTCATTTTTAGGTCAAATTAACTTTGTTAAGAGATTTGTTCCCAATTTTTCCCAGATTGTTTTACCTTTGCAAACCATGATTAAGAAAAATTTGGTGTTTAGATGGGGATCTGCAGAAAAGGAAGCATTTGACTCTATCAAACAATCAATAATCAATGCCCCTACTTTAAACACTCCTAATTTTTCTAATCATTTCATACTGTATACTCTCACGTCCACTTCATCTTATGCAGCAGTACTCACTCAGATTAATGATCATAACTTGGAAGCACCAATTTCATTTTATAGTTCGAATCTCCAAGGTGCTGAACTTAATTATTCAGAAGTTGAAAAACAAGCCTTTGCTGTGTACAAAGCTGTCAAACATTACAGACCCTTCCTTTTAAAAGCCCATACAAAAGTTATAGTTCATTTTTCAGTAGTAAGACAGTTACTAATCCAAAGTGAATTAGGATAAAAAAGGGCGAATTGGGTTACAACATTACAAGAATATGACTTGGAAATCAAGCTAGCAAAGATTGTCAGGGGCCAAGGTTTTTGTAGGTTATTAGCAGGAGCATCCAACATTCAAGAATTAGGTGATACAGAACATACTGAAGAAATCAATCATATAATTATCACTGATCTTGAATCATAATATGTAGACTTGATCTTCTATTTAAAAAATGGATATGCACCTGCTAATCTTTCTTATAAAAACAAATGTGCCATTAGATTAAAAGCAAAAAACTTCATAATTGTAGATGATGTACTTTTTAGGCGAAATTATGATTCAATTTTATTAAGATGCCTAGAAAAACCTGAAGCGCAAAAGGTTTTGCAGGAGCTACATGACAGAACAGCAGGAGGAAATTTTGGAGTTGATACAACGTCCCAAAAAATCATTCATGCTGGATATTATTGGCCCACCCTATTCACAGATACTCATGAATATGTAAGGAAATGTCGAAGTTGTCAAATCTCCAGTGGAAGAAAAAGAAAACCAGCTTTCCCTTTACAACCAGTCAACATTGATCAAACTTTCGAGCAATGGGGATTGGATATCATTGGGGAAATAACTCCACATTCATCCAAATAACATAAGTATATCCTTACTTCTACTGATTACTTTACTAAGTGGGTTGAAGCAATTCCTTTAAAGACAACAAACTATGAAGTAATTATAGAGTTTATAGATCAATTCATCATTACCAGGTTTGGTGTCCCAAACGCTCTTGTTTTTGATAATGCATCTTATTTCTCTGGAAATTTTATGTTTGAGTTCGCTATTAAAAGAGGATTTAAATTGAAATATTCTGCAAATTACTATCCCCAGGGTAATGGTTTAGCAGAATCTACCAATAAAAATCTAGTCAAAATTATTAAGCGAACTATTGAGTAGAATCATAAAAAATGGCATAAATCTTTGATATTTTCACTATGGGCTAATAGAATGACACAGAATGCTTCCATAGGTACTTCTCCATTTAATCTTGTGTATGGGAAAGAAGCAGTTCTACCAACCAATCTATTGCTTCCTTCTCTAGCCCTAGTTCAGTTTATTGAAGAAAGCCCCTGTCTTCTATTCAACTGAGACATGATCAAATCTTAAAATTAGAAGAAGAAAGAGAAAAGGCCAAAATTACTCATGCAAAACATCAGAAAATTATCAAGTCATCTTTTCATTCAACTTCATCCAGTTCAAAACAATTAAAAATTGGTGATCTAGTTTTGAAATGGGACAAAGCCCATGAAGATAAAGGAAAACACATTAAGTTCCAGAAAATGTGGCTTGGACCATTTCAAATCAACGAGAAGATAGGCAATTCTACATTCATATTACAAGATCTATCAAGTAAGAGGGATTATCTTCCTGTTAATGCCCTAATCTTAAAAAAAAATTCAATTGAGGAGGTAACCCCTTCTCCTTTTGTAAATATTCAAATTTCAACAGAATTTGTAATTTTTAGGATTATTAGGAAATAAAGTTGTAAGATATCTCCCATTGGCTTTTGCTATACTGAAAAAGTTGCTCAAAAGAAGTAGTTTTGATACTTACTTTTAAAATAGAAACCTTAAGCAAAAGGACAATTTCTAGGAAATTATGTATATTCAGATTCTGAAACCCCATTTCATTTTTGTGAAATCTTCTCGAGATTTAGAAGTAATGTAAATCATTTTAATGTTTTCAAAATGGCCACAAAAAGGTTATCAATATCAAAACAGAAACTAATTCAATCTTAGCATCTTCAACTCTTACCCTGTTATCCATGCTCTCGTAAGGAGAAAATTGTCCATCCCATTCATCAAAGTTTATGATTACTCATAGTGTAATTCTAAAATATTTGATATAAAAGATAAGGGGTCTTATTAGAAGCCTGCTTACCATGATCATTGGGAAATAGTTTAACCGACATTACCAACACTGCATACCAAAACAGGGTAATGGCTTATAATCATAAGACAAGGGGTCTCACACGAGCCAGCTTGTTCAGTTAGATTACAACCAGTGAATGGCATTGTCAAACAGCTGGCCACCAAACCAGGACAATGGCTTTTTATCTTACAAAATAATAGAAAAGAAAAGGAAATACAAAACATGAAAGCATATTTTTGGATTCATTCTTTTAATTATACTCTTGAAATGGATGGGATAATGGACAATCAAATGGTTAAAAGGTATCCCTGTCGAAACTATGAACGTTTGCTGGCAGCAGAGGCTCTACCTATGACAAAGGAGTCATTAAAAAGGCTAAGTTTGAAAGGTTCTTTGTTTTATCATTATCAACCAATAGACGCCAATTTAAAACTTAGAATGTATTTAATTTTAACAAGAGAAGAAATTAGCAAAAATATCTCTTATTAGATTCAGAATGTATGTATACCTAGTTATATTAGAATATTCCTCTTTGATAAGATTTCTATATAAAGAAAGTCTAAGTATTTCAATATTTCTCAGAGATAATTGTTTCTCCCAGCGAATTGCCAATTGTTGTGTTGTACAACAACCCCCCATTTCATAAAATTTTACCTTCAACTATAATATGAAATGGGTCCCTTTTAGATTTATGAATAAAATTGGTATCAACTCATCATTCCTCAAAAGGTCCGAAAGAAACAATACATTATAAACCTTTTGAATGAACATAAATCGGTCTTATAAAAATAAATGAATAATTCTTTATTATTGCGATAAAGCAATCGCAAGATCGCATATCGCAATAACAAAGGATGCATAACAAAAAGACCCATTGGTTTGCCCCAATCCAACAAGCGAATAACTATCGGACATCGGGAAAGGTAAGCGATTGTAATAAAAGGCCCTCTCTCTTTGCTCCGATGTGATATCGCTATCGATGATCGGGGAATATAGCATACACAAAACAAAAGTCACCCTTCTAAAACTCTTGATGCGAATTAGCTTCATCGCTATCAGCGATCGGGGATTTCGCAATGACACAACTGTAACTACTCGAGCATTCCTCTGATCTCCGATTGCGATAAAGCTAAGCATGAATTTCAAAAAAGATTGAAAAGGCTTGAGTATATTATGTTAAATTATTATTAAAAGCCTTTCTATTCCTGATAGCGATTCACTTGTGATTAACCGCCAAAAAATCAAAGCCACGCTTAAATGAATTATTCGGTGAATAAATGACATGATGAGCATTTAAATGATTAACAGGATTAAATGGCCAATTAATGGAGCAGTTATGCCAAAATCTATTCAGAGATTGTATCCGCGGCAATATTATTTTAATCCTTCATTATTTATTGATTGATATAACTCTTTCATACTTGGTTCACACCACCTATTCTCTGCATTACATTCATTTTATCTCCTGCGCAAAGCTCCTCCGAAGCAGCAAATTTAAGCCAAATGGGGAAGAAATCTAAAATATTTGGAATAGCTTCAACTCCCACAGTGACAGAACTATCTACCACCGATCCGGGACCAAGTAAAAAAGGATGATCTCAGACACTACCTGTCTTGGTCTCGACAATACTAGTTGGCAAAGCATTTATAATCTTGTTGAAGCCAAAGAGCCTGAAGCGGTATCAGTACAAGCTACAGCAGGTTCAAACCGAAAGTCCGAAGCTACCCTAGAGGATTTAGTCGATTCCTACTTACACCGAATAGTGGCTCGAGAGAAAATTCTTCCATACACAGATGTAGTAAGGTGGGCAGTTGAGGAAATCCCAGTTACAAACAGAACATTTTGCACAATCAATGGGAGAGTCTTCGGTTCGTTTCAACCTAATGATTTGAGACAAATGTACCATTTGCCTGAACCACAGAAGAAGTATAACAAAGCATTTCTGGAGAAGTTCAGAGATGAAAATGGAACTAAATCGGCACCTGTTTGGTCAATTTAGTGTTGTCTAAATTGCTATCATAAATTGTCAACCCGGGGCTCGTAAGCTGATGAAGTGAAGTGTACAATATATACTTAAGCAACCTTTCCTAGTTCTTTTTGTCGTTTTTAGTTTATGTCTAACTTATCTTCCTAATGTGATGTGATGAAGTTATAAACAAGTGAGTGAATGTGTGTGTATGTGGCGATTTCTAAATGCTTCTTGAATTTTAAAGAGAAAACTTGAACAATAACTTGGAATGGAATTAAAGCTTCGAATGAAAGTAAAGCATCAAAAAAAAAGACCAATGGCACTAGTCCAATACCTTTACTGCTGATAAGAATGAAAATGACATCTACATTAACTCAGCTGAAAGCAAGAACACTACTCTAACTCCTCTATTGATTCTAAAGCAATGCAAAAATTAAGTGACAAATCACACTACTTAATTCTCCCTTAACATTCTGCTTTTAGCTAAATTGATCATGTGAAAAAGAGTTAGGAGTGAATTAGCAATATGAGTCTAAAACTAAATAAACCAAGCTGCAATTAAATGATGTTTTGGTTCCATAAAAGTTAGTGAATCATGATAAAAAGAACCATCAAGAGATTAGCAACTTGACAAAACTTGATAAAGTAAACTAGGCAAGGAAACTAACTAAGCAAGGAAACTAATGAAAATCAAAGCGAAAGTCAACAGTTTAGATAAGACAACTTTAGATGCCACTAGTGTTAAAAAGAAGGAAAAGCACACTGTCCCAGGTTCCTAACAAAGCTGTAAAAACACACACTGATCAGTCATGAAAAGTACAGAAACGTAAAGCAGCATGATTTAAACTGTACATTAATATACATGGTGAATTAGAGAAAAAAGGAATGCAGGAAAGCAAATTTAAAAGCTATTGTACAATGGTTGTAGCAGACAGGGGCCTTCCATCCACTTCAACCAATTAAAAGATCAGCTACGCAGGTAAGAACAGAACTGTCTTCTTGGTATTAAATCAACACATAACAAAATACAATGGGGAGCGTAAACGCTATATAAAAGAGTCTTGAAACAGAGTTTACAACAACAAAAGACTAACTTCCAAAAAACTCCCTAATCAGCATGTAGAAACGCTTTATTTATAGCAGGAACACCAACTGTTCTGTGCGTAAACTAAGCTAACTAAAATCTAGGCAAAAGACATGTTCAGCAGCATCGTGCACGGATTTAGGAAACAGTCATCATGGTTGATAAATCCGTTGTTGGATTCTTGTCCCCTGCAGTCTTCATGGCTAAAGAAGAGGCCAGCTGTGACTTTCGTGCTCCACCTGAACACGCAGAGCCGTGCCACCGTTTGCAACCTTGCCGTTTGACTAGAGTTACCTCCACGTTGACCAGGGGTGTAGACGGCCAGTTTGGCTGAGCTGACAGCACACGCACCATGTACATAGTCATACAAACTTGCCCATGTGGCTCTTTTCTCTGGAGGACACCTGGATCATAGCAAACAAGAAAATGGTTGCGGAATCTGGGATTGGCTGCGGAATCAAAGATCGGCCGCGGAAACCCTGTAACAGCTGCGGAATTGCAGCACTTAAACCAAAAATCTAAACCAACAGTCAATCATTAGCACAATTAGCAAATCATGTTAAAAAGTCCTATAATGCAATGAATTGAACAAGTTGATGAAGGAATTGATGACAAAAGAAGGAAATAAGTAGGAAAAGGCTGTTGGGAGGATGGGTAAATGAGTGCAGGTTTGAGGCCCAACATACCCCCACTGTGAAGGTGTTGCATGTCCTGATGCAACCAAAACTTGTCATGATTTTTCAGTTTATATGCTCAGATGCCTCTGCCAAGACATCCAACCTTCTCCTTTTTCTTCTTACTGCCAAATTTATTCTTGGTTTCTTAACCAAACATCTAAACCTCAAGTTAATCAAGGCCCTGCTCAATTTCTTGCATTTCCTCTTCAATTTCCTATTCTTTTTCTGCCAAAGACCCAAGTGAAGCATTGTATTGTCATGGACCATTTTATCCACTTTGCTTTGTTCTTTCAATGCTTCATTCTCCTGCTTAATGTGCCGGTTCAAGACTTCCAGCTCAAATACCTCTTGTTTTAAAGATTTGACCTGTTCATCATGAGGTTCTATAGTGCTTGGACCGGCAGCAGATTGCTCTAAAGTCTCCAAGTAATCATATGCCTTCTGCTAGTCAGGGTCTATGTCAGGTGTTTGTCTTGGTTTGAATTCAAATTCTTGATAACTACTTTCTCTTTCTTGTTGGAAGGGACTTTCTTCCCGTGGAGGACTAAGCTCAATATCCTGCTGAATTGGAGTCTTTTCAGGTGTGGTTTCTCCCAAGTCAATGAACTGTGACTGCTTTCCTTTGGCCACACTCATTTTTCCCTTCAGCCTACTGCTTCTTCTTACTTGTACATTAGTGCTCTTTTGTTGGGCACTATGTTTCTCTTTCTGTTTGCTCTTCAAGAGGGCAGTGGCTTGAAGTTGAACAAGTTATCAGCTAATGTTTGGGATTCTTCTTCAATTGAGGGCTCAGGTGAAGGAAATGACTCTTGCACAATGGTTTTCCCTTTATCCCCCTTTTGTCTTTTAGTTTTGTCCCCCTTTTTCTTTTCTTCTTTGGCAATTTCTTGGGCAGTTTCTTGAGCAGTTTCTTCAGCAGTCTCTTCAATTTCTACAGCAGTCTCTTGGGTAGTAGTTTCTTTCCCTCCTCTCCTACTTCTCTTTGGTATCCTAGGAGAGGTGCTAGAGGCTTCAGCTGCCTCTTGAAAATGGTTTCTAACTAGAAACTTCTCCCATGTATCCTTTTTAGTTTTCAACTGCTGCTCAATTAAAATTTTAATGAGTCCATGGTGATACAAGTGGGGTTCAATGTTTCCCACGTGTTTCTGAATAGTGGCACACATCTTCTTTAGACTAGCTAACAAGAA
>APFE031040928.1:83594-96800 GCA_000404065.3 Pinus taeda
GCTGCATTCTTAGAATAAAATATGCTATTTAGATTTAAATCTTGTTTTGTTATTTAGGTTGCTTTTGATGATTAAAAAGGATTTTCATGTTCAGATTGATTTGATAGGTTAATAACGGAGAAGATATTCAGAGAAAGGCTATCAAGCACTTCTGATCTCACCTCTCCCTCAGTGGGACCATGAGTTGGGACCAAGGTGTCCTTGCTGCCACTAAAAACATTGTTTTTGCTTCATCATACAATTATTAGTGTTAGATTCTCATTTGTAGAAGTTGATATCAGTTGTGGTTGCATGCTTAGGTTCATGATTGCTCAGTTGCATAGTTACTTCATATGATTTTTCTACAAATAGACTTCTGTTCATTTCCTTTGCTGTTATCTAGGTCAGATTAGGTCAAAGTAATTAGGTTCTTGATTTTCCAAGTCTTCATTTGTCAAATTCAAAAAATAACTTGCAAAGTGCCTGTAATACCTCTCCATCCACGTGTACTCCATCAATCCCATCTACTCCATCCTCTAACCCGGATTCTTGCCTCACGTTTTCCATTTGCTCACTGTGCCCTAATTCCCATATTTTTGTGCAACATTGCTCCACTCCACCTTGAACAAATCCAACCATCCTCGCCACTCTTCAGCTCCATTCCCCAAGGCTTGGACCTCCTCACACCATTACCTCACCTCCATACCCACTCCTTCATCTTTATCCCTCCATCCATCCTCTAAAATCCCATTTCTGAACATCCTGTAGAAAATTACAGACATCCTGTAGAAATTCCAAAACATCCTGTAGAACCCCTGCAAACTTCCTGTAGAAGTTCACGAAAGCAGTTTCTTGATAGCCAAACTCTGTGAAACTCTTTGGAAGGGTGCTAGGGACCCCTTAGGCCCTCTCCGAACCTTCCCAACCTCTTGCAAGCATTTTCTCTCACTGATCCGTCTCTGCACAGTCAAAAACAGTGAAAGCACATGCATGATAATTCTGACAACTTATTCAAAAATACAAAAAGATGTTTTCTTTAGATAGTGAGAACTTAGACACATGCATTTTACCTTCATATAAGTCAATGGAATCTCTTTCAGTAGCTTGCATCCTCTTTTTCGCTTTAGTAGGGCTAGCTGGTAAAATTAGGGTTTGCATTTCCTTTCAGCTTTTCAGTTTCTTTCTACAAGTAGATTAACTTCCTTTGAGTTAGCTTTCATCCATCAGTTTAAAAGTTTCTTCTCAGAGCTCATAGAGGTTGGCTTAAGCCCCTAGTGGACTTGTGCCAGCTGACCAAGTGACAACTGCGGCAAGATCTAGTACTTGTGCATACAACACCATCGCTTCTAAGGTGAAAACCTCCTCGGAGGCACCTCAGACTGGCTCATTGATGGAAAACCTCCATGAGGCGGTCGATGGGTTGGAAAAAAGAGCAAAGAAAGAATAAGATCCTTGGGTGAAAACCTCCCTTGGAGGTGCCCAGGGCAGGCAATTAGGGTAAAAACCTCCATGAGGCGCCCTAGTTGTCTCTCTCTCTCAAAAAAAAAAGAAAAAAAAAGAGAAAAAAAATAAGCCTAATCTCTGTAAAATAATTGCAGGTTCCAGGGAATACATTGCAGGTAAGGAGGGTCGTGCAAAACGAGGATAGGGGTCTGTACCAGGCTACAAGACATCCCTACAGACACTCCCTCCATGGCCACTTTCCTTTCCTAGGATTTGATCACATTCAGGTCGAGATTCCACCTTCTACAACAAGTTTTGGGCTTTCTACAGGAAGTTCTGGGCTTTCTACAGGAAGTTCTATATTTCTACAAGAAACATCCTGTAGAACCTTCAGGTGAGCCAAAATCGATTTTGGAGGGGGATATAAAGGTTGGAATCTGTTGGTTAGGCCTACAGCCACATCCATGCTTCCATCCTTCACCCTTCTCCATTATTTTTTGCATGCATCCGTTTCAAAACTTGTTTCATGGGGAGATGTATATGGGTGATAGTAACCCACTCAAGCAGTTTCAGCCGATTCCGATGCACGGTTTCTGAGAAATTGACCTCTGTAATCTTCAGCCATTTTCTGTTTTTCTCAGAATCGGTGCATCCATTGACCACCATTTCGCTCTGGGAGGTGCATAATGATGATAGAAACATGCTCAGAAAGTTTCAGATCGATCCGATCTACCGTTCAGGAGCAATGGAGAAAACAAGTTGTTGTCTTGGAAAAATTCAGCATCAGCAACTTGAGGGTGCAGATCTGAACATGGAAATAAATTCCTGCAGCTTAGATTCAGCCAGAGGATACCTGCACAAGAAAAAATAGCCATGAATCAGCCACAAAGCCATCATGTAACCACATAAACAAATGCATGCAGCAATAAAAAGGACCCAGCAGCACGTCGACTTACAGGTATGCGTCTAAACCAGTTCCTCTATTTGCATCAATATGATTCGAAAGTGCTTAAGCGAATGAAATGGTGGTATTAATCCAGGAATCTAGCAAAGTGAACCCGACAGTGCCTTCTCTAGTGCTCAACCGGAAATCATGCAGTATACGAGGACAGTCGACTCACGTGAAAATAAAAAAACAGGGAGTGTTGGCTGTTTGAACTCTAGTGCAACTAATCAAGAAGAGAACATGCAATTCATGATAGCACTGCAGTCTGCATGTGGCCACGTACCCCTGAACACTTCACTCCCTCACCACAAATCATGTCATAATTAAAAAAATGCTTGGTTGACTCTCACCACCTGCTGATTCATTTGCACTTGCAACGTTCTTAGCCGAAGTACGCGTCCTCTGCTCCCACAATCTGTTAACCTGTCGTCCTCCACCGAGATTTTCGGCCTAGTTCAAAATTCTCCTGCGTACCGGGTTCATTCAGAGGCGCAGTGACATCCTTTAGAAGCCGACAAGAGTTCTATAGGAAGAAGTTCTATAGGAAGTATGACATAGCCTTCCGAAACAGAGAAGCTTGGTTTTTCTTCAACAAATTTGGAGTCCCGAGAGAGGTAGGATCGAAAACACTCTTCCATGCATGATATACTCCAAAAAGGTGATGAATTGAGATGTTTTGAATTGGAGGGTTAGAGACAAGTCTACCGTGAGTCAAAAACAACAGTTTCCTGTGTTGCATGGAATTTCTCGGTCGGTTCTGCGTCAATATTCTCCTCCACAGTTCCTATTAAAACATTTTTTCTCTTGTAGAAAAGATAAAGCACTGTGAGGGCTAGCCTGTACATAAAATTTTTTGAAGTTGCACGTTTGTATGTATGTTGGGAGTAAAAGTTGAAGTGTTGTACCCTGTCTATGGAAACCTAAGTCTTCCTGTTATACACGGACGACCGAGTATTTGGGTAGCAAAAGTCTTGAAACCAGGGAATTATTATTCATTGATATCAAACAACCAAGGAATTCTTCCTTGAGTCTAGGGGGAAACCATAAACAACATTTCCTTTTCTGACCAAAGCATAAGAAAAAGGGAGCACTCTCACCATGTGAGGGGGATTCATAATTCAACATTATCCATGGTTATCATTTCAGGTTGATGTGTGAACTTAGACATGGAATTGATTCACCTCCAGAAAAGAAGTTAAGCATTCCCTATTTTCTTCTGCATTCATTAAGTGAATGTGCCACAAAAATGAATGAAGGTATTCCAGACCAGTTGGCCCATCATGGGCTCATCAAATTATTAGTAGAAGACGCCCTGCACACATACATTGTCCCCATATCATGGGAAATCTTCCGAAACATGTCTCGGGATGACAATATCAGAGTTTTGGCCAAAAATATCACCCCATCCAGCAGTGAGGAAGAAAGAACACATCGAAAAAGGTGAGAAAACCAATGATGAAGAAACGCAAGACACTCAGGCACAGCAAGAACAGAGAGGAAAAGGAAAAATGAGCCAAATTGCTAAGCCTAAAACTGTGGGAGGAACAATGGCACAAACACCCCGGAAAAAAGGCTGCAAAATAGAGTAGAGAGTTCTGAAAAAGTCCAAACAAAGGAGGGCACAACCAAGGCAACCAAACATGAATTAAAAGGAAAGCCACATCCAGCCAAACAGGCCGAAACAGTTTCTACAGGAAGTCTAAAAACAGTTTCTACAGGAAGTCCGAAAACAATTTCTACAGGAAGCCTAAAAACAGTCGACATAGGACTTTCTACAGGAAGTATGGAAATAGAGAAAAAAAAGGAGAAATCACCCGAGATTTTGGTCAGGGAGGCAACAGCTATGCTGGCTACCTTAAATACATCTCCACAACAAAAAGGGAAGCGAAAAAGGGAGCCTTCCATGTACTTTAAGGCAAGAAGGAGCATGCGGATAAAAGCTGGCAGACCCCAGCCAGAGTCAAAGGAGCCAATTACAATTGAGGACACCACAGCTAAACAAAAGGAAGAGTCTCCTTCAAAGAGATCCATCATCTATGAATGAGGAAGCCAAAACCTTCACCTAGAGAGAGAAAATTAAGATGATGGAATCAAAGACAGTTCTACAGGAAGCTGAGAATTCTCTACAGGAAACTCAGGCTAATCTAAGAGAGACCAAGAAATTGGAGGAAAAGGTGGCCAAACAATCACAGGAAGAAGGAAAGACAAGGAAACATCTTATGAAAAACAGAGAGAGGACAAGTTGCAGGCTAAGGCTGAGGCTTAAAAAAAACTGCTACAAGAAAAGGAGCACAGGCAGTGGGAAGAAGTAGGGAGAAAAGCATGGTTTCATGACCAAGAAGAGGACATTACTTCAGAAGCTTGGCATGACAGGGAGGCCACCAGGGCCATCAAAGGTGAAGAGATAGATTAGTTACTCAGAGGATGAGCAACACTTTCAGTAGGGGGTGATGATGAGCCCCAAAAATGGATAATTATATGGGCTCATTCAGCCTCCTAATTCGACTTAATCCACCATTCTCATTACATGTTTTTTATTATATTTATGCTAATAGAGTGAATTGGGTTAGTCATTATGCCAACAAATCTAATGTGTGCTTTATGCAAAATTTTTGGTCAATTTGGAGACAAAATCAAAGGTTTAAATGAGCACTTGGTAGCCAAATTCGTGGAGAGGATTTGTAGGAAGGTGTCCCCTTCATTTATGGGCCCTTACCTCGAATTCTCCACCATCAGCTCGGAGTTCAAGGGCCACCAAATCAATTATCACAAGGGCTGCCGAGCAAGGGCTAGTAAAGTGCCGTTAACTACAAGTTTTGGCAACAGAGTTCCTAAAGTTTAGGAGGGCTGTTGGGGTCCTCAATTTGTATAAATAAGAGGGCTTAGGGCCTCATTTCAGTTAGTCACTTTGTAGGAAGAAGTTAGCTAGTTTGTAGTTCAATTTTAGTCATTTTTTAGGCATTAGGTTAGCTTTGCATTTCAGCACATTTTCGAGCTTTTCTTTGTGGACAGTTTTTGGGATGTAACTATTCTTTTGATCAATAAAGATGAATCCAGATTTGCACCAGCTCTAATCTCTCTTAGGAGGCTGTAGCTCTTGGAGTTGGGCCCAACCCAAGTGCCCAATACCTCATTTGTTTACCTTTATGTGTTTTTGGTGCATTCCTATAATAAAATATGCTATTTAGATTTAAATCTTGTTTTGTTATTTAGGTTTCTTTTGATGATTAAAAAGGATTTTCATGTTCAGATTGATTTGATAGTTTAATAAGAGAGAAGATCTTCAAAAGGGCTATCAAGCACCTCTGATCTGACCTCTCCCTCAGTGGGACAATGAGTTGGGACCAAGGTGTCCTTGCTACCACCAAAAACACTGTCTTTGCTTCACCATGCAATTATTAGTGTTAGATCCTCATTTGCCAAAGTTGATATCAGTTGTGGTTGCATGCTTAGGTTCATTATTTATTAGTTAACTAGTTATTTCACATGATTTCGTTGCAAATAAACTTCTGTTCATTTTCCTTGCTTCTATCTAGGTCATGTTAGGTCAAAGTAATTAGGTCCTTGATTTTCCACGTCTTTGTTTGTTCAGTTTGAAAAATAACTTGCAGAGCACCTGTAATACTCCTTTATCTACATGTACTCCATCAATCCTTCCTGCTCCATCCTCCAACCCGGATTCTTGCCTTACGTTTGCCACATTCGCTCGCTTTGCCCTAATTCCCATATTTTTGTGCATCATTGCTCTACTCCGCCTTGAACAAATCCAACCATCCTCGCCACTCTTCAGCTCCATTCCCCAAGGCCTGGACCTCCTCACACCATTATCTCACCTCCATACCCACTCCTTCATCTTTCTCCCTCCATCCATCCTCCAAAATCCCATTTCTGAACATCCTGTAGAAAATTACAGACATCCTATAGAAATTCCAGAACATCCTGTAGAACCCCTGCAGACTTCCTGTAGAAGCTCACGAAAGCAGTTTCTTGATAGCCAAACTCTATGAAACTCTTTGGAAGGGTGATAGGGACCCCTGAGACCCTCTACAAACCTTCCCAACCTCCTGCAAGCATTGTCTCTCACCGATCCGCCTCTACACAGTCAAAAATAGTGAAAGCACATGCATGATAATTCTGACAACTTATTCAAAAATACAAAAAGATGTTTTCTTCAGATAGTGATAACTTAGACACATGCATTTTACCTTCCTAGAAGTCAATGGCATCTCTTTCAGTATCTTGCATTCTCTTTTTCACTTTAGTAGGGCTAGCTGGTAAAATTAGGGTTTGCTAGGGTTTGCATTTCCTTTCAGCTTTTCAGTTTCTTTCTGCAAGTAGATTAGCTTCCTTTGAGTTAGCTTTCATACATTAGTTAAAAAGCTTCTTCTAAGAGCTCATAGAAGTTGGCTTAAGCCCCTAGTGGACTTGTGCCAGTTGACCAAGTGACAGTTGCGGTAAGAGCTAGTACTTGTGCATACAACACCATCGCTTCCAAGTTTGTTACGAACTACCGGGTTGATAAAATTAAAGAAGGGAGTCCCATGAGTTGCAGGATTATTCCTACAATACTGGGGCCCACCACTCGGGTGATATAAACTTCGACAATATGCTCCGTATTCGAACATCAATGGCTTTGGAAATGATCTTATAAATAAGGTTACATAGTGAAATGGGCCTGTAGTCATTAAAAGTTGATCATGGGCGGCGCATAGAATGAGAGCAATATATGTTGAATTTATGTGTAGATGGATTCCCCCCATCATCCTTGACTCCTCCACCATTTCTATAAGATCATTTTTAAATATATCAAAAAAGTGAGTAAAAATTTGGGCCGACCACCCATCCGGCCCCGGGCTTTTATCCTGCTTGAAGGTTTTTAACACCTCCAACAATTCATCTTTAGAGACTGCCTTAACAAGATTTTCATTATCGTCGGCGTCAAACATAGTAGGGTATATGAAATAACCCATAATATATCTCCCACATCAACCACCATTTACATTCATATGCACTTTGAAAGTGTGCAACAACTGCACCACTTATCTCCTCCTGTGACTGGAAGCACTTACCATCCACATCATATATTTGCCAAATGGAGTTGATATTGCGCTATGATTTGCATAGCGATGAAATAAATTTGTGTTTTTGTCGCCTTATTTTATCCTTATTTCCCGACTCTTCAAACACCATGCAACTTCTATAACATATAAGATACCCTTGTTCTTGTGTTCTAATTCATGAATACGTGTCCTAATATTCACTTGAAGTGAATGCGTGATCAACCAAGGCAATAACAAGTCTAGTTCCAGTTGGATTTCCCTGAGCTCCTTCTGCTGCTTCTTAACCTTCTGTTTTTTCCATGCTTTTACTTCCCTTCGAAGGGTGCCCAACTTTTCCAGAATATGTTCCATCGAGGAAGTCCCCGATATGTGAGCCCAATTCCATATCATATGAACAAAAGCATTGGAGTTCAGATCTTCTAGCCATGTTCGATTAAATTTTAATGACAACCCATACCTATAACCCTTCACCCGCCAATGCAAGGTAATGGGCCTATGATTAGAGAGGTAATTGTTGATAACTTCGGAATGTGCATTGTCTAGGTGCTCCATCAAGCTCTCATGAAGGATAAAGTGATCCAGACTTTTCGTGATGTGTGCCTCACCCTTTCTACCATTATCTTAGGCGAGAACTAACTTTGATGGACACAGATCAATAAAATTATGCTCAATAATAGCCTCACAGATCAGACCCACCATTGGGTCAATTTTCCTATACTTCTCCCATACTTCATCCAGTCCAACAGTACAATTAAAATCCCCCGCGATAATCAGAGAAGCAAGGTTCATAATAGCAAAATCAAATAGTTTTTCCCAGAATACCATCCTGTTCCTATATGGACCATATAGGTTCAATATGTGAATACGGTCTCTTTGCCCACGAAAATAGCCTTCAATTAAGATTCCGGCTGAACATGAAAAAGATTTAGCACGAACCCAGTGAGGATCCCATAATACCACAAGACCTCCAGATAGACCAGCTGCAGCCATGGCAGTAATGTACCATTCCCGAAACATTTTCCAGAAGTAATCAACAATGTGAGAAACCGAATACATGGTTTCGTGAAGTAAAATGATACAAGGATGTACAGAAAGAAAAATATGCTTAAGAGCCAGGAACTTAGAGGGAGTTCCCAATCCTCGAATATTCTTAATCCTCGAATATTAAGAGATAAGATAGAGGTCATGGCACACCCTGTGTGGGCATCCATGCTCCAAGGGCCCAAGTGGGAGGTACATCAATAATAGGCACATCTATAAGAAATCCATCAATAGGAGAATTTTATATATTATGTCTGGCACAACCCTTAAAATGGCGACTTCCACGGTTGTTCTTATGTCTGATAGTAATATTCCCCGCCGAGGTGGGACTGATATGGGGAGAAGAGATGCCTGATGGCTTATGTATGGTAAGATACCATAGGTCAAGGGTTTTCTTGTGAAGAAGATAGTCTAAATCACTACCGACGGATTTGGTAGGAGAGGCCAGCAGGGTGGTGGGGGGGCTACTACTGATTCGTAGACCCTGTGATTGAGGGACACGCATCGGAGACAGAATATAAGTAACACATGATGTGGATGGGACATCATGTGCATGAAATAGTTTCGGAATATCATGACCAGGGGAAGTGAGACTCGGGGATGGAGGTCGAATTGGTAGACCAGGAAAACTAGATCTAGAAAAATTGGATTTCTTAGAGGAAAAGGGGGATGATGGGATGGTGACAGGAGAAGTTCCATATCGCGAGGATCCATGTATAGAAAAACACGGAGGATGGGAACCATAATGTGAACCTGAATATCAACGTGGACTTTTGCCTTGGTGAAAATCAACACCTTGATGCAACTTTTTCGATGCCCCCATACAAGTCCATCCATTTGATCTGCCACCCCAGCACCATAGACAATTTACCAAGATGTTCCTAGTATGATGGAAAAGGAGCATCGAAATGACACCCCCCAATAATCCAACCTCTAAGTAAGGTTAGTCTCCCCCTAGTGAAGCTCAATATGATCAGGGAAGCCCCCTCTATACTCTCTCTCAATACGAATCCATGCAACTCGTTTATCAGGGGCCCCTAGGCACCGAGGATCCACGTACACAAATTTCCTAACAACATTACCAATATCCTTCAAAGCCTAGTTCATCCATATCTCGATAGGCAGGCTAGGTAACTTCACCCAAATTAAATTATTTTGTGGGGTGTTTTTAAGAGAGTTGAAACCAATAAACCAAGAGTGGAGTTCCAGAAAACTGTGCCCATCTATCCACGAGATAGATTTAATATTCTGCAGTTCTTCTTGGCTTAGGAAATGGAAGCTATACCAACCCTGAAGGAACCTCACAACCATCAGCATATAACCCAGGATAGACTTCCACTTCTGCTCTACCCAAGTTCTCATGTCGGAATCACTTCATACTGAGGGTGAAACTTTTGATAGTTGAGAAGCCATCTTGAACTGGGTAGCTAACATTATTGGCTTATAGGGGGCCTGACCTAGGTTTGGAGTTATTTAGCCAAATAAATCCCTGCACTACTGCCCCTTTCAGCGTCAGCCCACGGAGCGCGGACTGAAGTCTCACCCGAAGCAGTATGGGTGGATGCTGGAGCCAAGTTTCCGCACCCTTGACATGTCTATGGTGTCGATTTAGTCCAACCGTGCCTACCTTCGCACAGGTTACTTCATGCATTTTTCTAACCTTCAATACCCTCATGATCTGTTATAATCATCTTTTGTGCATCTATGGCAACGACCTACGCTATTTCCCCAAATTACACCGAAAATCTTACTTATCTTCTTACAGATGTTAGTTAATTTCGCGAAAACAAATATTCTATCTCGCATTCACTTAATCAATACATTCATATATATTCGTGCATCATATAAACAATAGAAGTGCAATTTATACTTAATATATTCAATGCATAAAACAAGAAATAAATACACATGATTGATATGAGACTTCTCTTTATTAATACTTCCAACTATTATAGGCTTGACTCGCCTTGCGCACTCAGCTGCAGGGGTCTGTGCACTTGGCTGCAGGGGTTTGCACTCTAAGCTGTAGACTACTAGGCCTCTGTGCACTCAGTTGTAGAGCCTTCTTCTACTCTACGACCCAAAACTAGACTTTACTGCACACATATGACTCAATTCTTCATCCTTCTCCAAATGTCTTAACTACTTAGAGCCTCGCTCCATGGGTAGATCTCTACAGCTGACATTAAAATAACAAAACTGAGGGCGAACAACCCTATGACTCTTTTACAAGCTATGCGTTCCGTGCCCACAAAATGCGGAGTCTTTACATTGGAGTTACAACTTTTGACCAAAATCTGGGCTCTGAGCCCCAAAACATCCCTTAGGGGATCCTGCGCCCAACAGGCCCCCAACATAAACATCGTGACTCACCCTTGAGTCACTCTATTAGTGTGGAGATCTTTGCGCGAATACCTCCCAATTCTGCCTAAATCCCTGCAAGATCAGCAGCGCACTGAGCAGCTTCCTACTATACTTCCTCAATGCACTGTTCAGAGACCGTTGTGGCTGAATTGCTATCCTGAACCTTTTCCTTTGTTTCTTGTAGCTACATGAGCTTTGCTTCAATGGAGGATGTAATGATATACACCTCATCAATCCATGACTGTAAGCACGCCTTCAAAACTACTTCCTTATGCCGAGCAACGTCCACCTGATCCATGAGCACTTTAGTCTGCTGCATCCTTGTGAGCCTCTGTGTAAGGGAAACCATCTGTGCGGTCCCTATTGGGTTGTGTTATATTATTTCCATGACTAGCCCACGTAGTTAATTGGGGGTTAGAGGGGGGGTGGAGCCCCCCCCTTTTTTGTGCCTATTGCGTAGCAGGGGGGTCATAGGGGGTTTGAGGGGTGTAGGTAAACCCCCCTCTATGGGGTCCGGGGCAGCGCCCTAGAAAATTTTGTTTTCTAGACCCTATGTTAGGTTGGGCGGACCTACCTATGGTTTTGTGCATGATTTCCGCACATGGTTTTTGACGCGATTGTTTTCGGTCAATGGTATTGGATGCTTCGGCATGAATAAATATGTATTGTAACATTAAAAGGAACATAATGAAAAATAAAGTTGGTAGTCCCGATTATGGGATCCAAGGGAAAATATCTGTGTATATGTGTTTTATGTGTTATGATCTCACATTGTTTATTTTCTGTGTTTTAGAATTCGTATGCAGGTAATTTCTGTAAGGGGGTTAAGACCTACATTTGGTATCAGAGTTGTTTTGGCTTCAAGGGGATGCCTTTGTTGCTGAGGGGTTTCGATCGGGCCTGTGGTAGACCCTGTTCAGTGGGAGATCTATGGGATCGATTTTGGTGGTGAAAGAAGATGGCGAGCAGTGGAAAGACAGAGATCGAGAAATTTAATGGTCAGAGTTTTGGGTTATAGAAACTCAAGATGGAGGATCTGTTGGTAGGTAAAGATCAGTGGATCATGGTAGATCCAGGTACTAAACCAACGGGAGTGTCTGATGAAGAATGGAAGAATTTGGATTGGAAGGCAAAGAGCACAATATGATTATGTGTCTCAGATTCAATATTGCTGAATGTATCAAGGGAAGCTACGACGAAGGCTTTGTGGGATAAGTTAGGGAATTTGTACCAATCTAAGTCTCTGGTGAATAAACTGTTCCTACGAAAAAAACTGTATAACCTGAGGATGAAAGATGGAGACACGGTGACAGAGCATCTGAACACATTTAATACAATGGTAAGTCAGTTATTATCTATTGATATTAAAATTTCATATGAAGATAAGTGCAACAGTTTGTTGTGTTCTCTACCAGATTTGTGGGATAGTCTAGTTATTGCAATAGGTAGCAATGCAAATGCCTTGCAGTTTGATGAAATAGTCTCATCCTTGCTAACGGAGGCAATGAGATGGAAAAATATGGAGATCCAGAATGGTGATGTCTTGTCTGTACGAGGATGGTCCCATAACAGAAACAAAAATAAGTCATCAAGTGGGAGGTCTAAATCTAGAGGGAGATCTAAATCTCTAGGAAAACCTGTAAAGGTGGTGTGCTGGAAATGCGAAAAGGAAGGGAACTACAAAAGGGACTGTAAATTAAAGCTCTTGATAAAGGAAAGGGATTCGATGATGCTCCTTCTGCAGAGGCGAAAACCACCTCCGATGAAGGTGGGGATGTGTACTTGGCTTCTTCAAGTACACACATAGATCATGAGGCACAGTTGATTGACTTAGGTGCATCCTTTCACTTCACTCCCCATAGAGAGTGGTTCTGCGAGTATGAGAAATATGATGGTGGTGATGTCTTCTTGGGGGATGACGGGAAGGCTAGAATCATTGGTCGCAGAAAAGTAAAGTTGAAGTTGCAAGGTGGAAGGGTTAGAACACTTCTGGTTGTTCTGCATATTCCTGCATTAGCCAGAAATCTGATTTCTGTAAGCAAGTTGGATGATGCAAGTGCAAAAATAGTGCTTGAGAAGGATACCTGCAAGATGGTTCGGGGGGCACTGGTATTGATGCGGGGAGTTCTAATTGGAACTTTGTACAAGCTACAAGGTAGCACTGTTGTTGATGGGTGCAACAGTTCTGTGGTTCCTAAAAGTGGAGCAAAAAATCTAGTGGTCTCTGGGGAGAAGACCATGCTATGGCATCAAAGGCTTGGACATATTGGAGAGAAGGGCCTTCGAATACTTCATGGTAAAGGTATGGTAGAAGGTATGAGTAATAGCTCTCTGGATTTTGATTTCTGTGAAAATTTTGTATATGGGAAGCAG
>APFE031040937.1:0-13185 GCA_000404065.3 Pinus taeda
TTGAAACTGCATCTAAAGCAGTGTTTGGCAGTAATCCCTCAGTGAGAGGAAGTGAAGTTCTTAGTGTATCCCTCTGTTAAAGAGGAAGGTGCTTTTCAGCACAGTATCATGGTGAATCCCTCTGTCAAGAGGAAGGTGTTTTTCAGCACATTGTTATGGTGGATCCCTCTGTCATGAGGAAGGTGCTCTTAAGTACAGTTTCAGGTTAATCCCTCTATTAAGAGGAAGACTATTTTGTTGCTTGTGGAACTGCATCTGAAGCAGTGTTAGTGAATCCCTCTCCTAAGAGGAAGATTTGTTGTCTTTGGAGAATCCCTCTGTGAAGAGGAAGATGCTTTTTTAGCATAGACAGGTGAATCCCTCTAGTTTAGAGGAAGATGCTTTTCAGCATAGACAGTGGTGAATCCCTCTGTTAAGAGGAAGACTCTTTTGCAACAACAGCATGTCAAGGAGTTGAGAAAATGTTTGGGTAAGATTGAATGCCCAGCAGGTGAAATTAAAGGGGAGTGTTGGAATTGGTAATTTCCCCTGTGCGCAGGCCAGCAGTTAAGGCGCGCGGCAAACCACCCAGCAGCAAACAGAAACCGGCCGCCTGAAACCTATCGGGCCAGCTCTCCGGCGATGGAACATTCCGACGAGGGGCTCCGACGCGATATGGTGCAGCCATGTGGACTGCCATGACGTAAGCACCTGACACTTTTCGGAAGGTAACATTCAGTCAAAACAGGCCTTCCGATATTGATTTCCTCCGTCCAATTTGCTCGTGCATCCTCCGTCGTTGATCGCTCCAAGGTGCATACGGTCAACATTAAAATATTGCGTGAGTAAGGTTTGGTCAACTTACCCCATCCGATATGCGTCCGATCAAAAGGGAATGCTGTCCGCCGTCAGATCGCAAGGAAGGTGCATACGGGGTCAGGTGAATTAAATGTTGCGTGGTGTAATGTTATTGCCCATACCTTATGTTAAAGGGCTGACATTTTTTTTGGTAAAATCTTTAATGTTTCTTACAACGAGTTAATAGGAGTATGGGCCGGTAAGTTTTTTTTAATATATGTTTTAAAAAAAAACGTTGACCCTTTTTGTTATGTGAAAAACACGTATGGGGATTGTATTAAAAATATATGCGTGTTATGTAATCGTATAAAAAAAAGAGCGACCCCTGCAGTGCGAAAAAGGAGAGGGGAAATGTAATGTAAAATATATGCAGCTTGTAATAAAAATGTGAAAAGTGTGAGTTGCACACAGAGAGGAGGAAAAATCCATATTCGCAGTAGCGAATGAAAACACAGAGTGAAAATATTGTATTGCAGAGGAACGCACAGAAGTGCATGAATTAGTTTTGGGTTGAAATGTAATGTCATGTATTTGGCATGAAACGCAGGAGCATAAAGTTTTTGTTTGTAATGTAAGGTAAGAAGTAAAAATTGCACAGCAGTGCAGGAGGAGAAGGAGGAGAAGTAAATGAAGAAAACCAAGGGTAGCTTGTTTCAAATCCATGAGTTGTTTCACACAGGTGAAAAGGTAAATGTGTAAATCCCTGTAATTTTTGTTTTCACACAGCAGTGAATGTAAATGAAATATTTACACACAGTGGTGTAAAATTTCAAAGAAGACAGAGTAATTTCTTTTGTAATGTTTTGGTGAATCCCTCTGTGTGAAAGAGGATGAATATGTCTCAGTAAATTCTCAGGTGAAAACAGAGTTTTGGTTGAATGTTGTTTTTGGTAAATCCCTCACAGCAAAGAGGATGAATATGTATTAGTGTGTTTATTTTTATGAATGGAAATCTTTATGGTGGTGAAATACTCTGTTCAGTAATTTTTTTAAGGCTTCCCTATGCACAAAAGATCCTGGAGTAGAGCAAAGGAAACAGAGCATTGCCTCTGTGTTTTATTTTCTGGTTTTGGTATTTTCCCATTGCAAACAAAAAAAATACCCAACATCTAGCTCTGTTCTGATATTAGTAAAATTTAAAAAAAAATTAACTCTGTTTACTACGCAAGCCAATTAAGGAATTAACCTCCCCCACTGTTGACGGAAAGAAATCATCTTTGAATCCTCCTAATTTTCTTCCGTGATAACGGGAGGGGTAGGGTTTTTCCGTCGGCCATTTTTTTTCAATTTTTGTATGGACGACGTGGATTGACAGAATGAGACCAGCTATAACGGTCCCAGCTTCAATGTCCACTCAAATTCGTGAATTATATACTGCAATAAGCAATCATATTATAAATAGAGTTTCAGCTTCCAGGTATATTCGCAAATCGTCCGCAATTACGTCACACAATTATATTTATAAATACTCTTCCCTTCGGCTCTAATAGAGCCCACATAAACTACATTCCAATTCATTCATTCAATCAATATATGAGTTTGTGGCGCTTTCTTGAAAGATAACGCTGAGTCGAAAATACTTGGCAGATGAAGGCCGAAGTTGAGTATTGACCATGGATATTACTTGCATGTTTTCAGCCAACTGATGGCAATATGATTACAATTCTCAGTAGTTCCAGCAGCTATCTTTGAGGAAAACTTCCAGGTAAGGATTTTAGCCCATTCTACCTGTAAAACTATAGGACGGTTTTAATATTTTTACAAGTGGTTGAAATAGGTTTTTTTTAATTTAATTATATAATTTGAAGTAAAATTGTGATTTTTTTTAAATAATCTAAATGAATTTTTTTTTTTTTTTAACGGAAAATGTTCATAAAAGAATTTATCTTTCTTCTGTGTTTTTCAATCTGTTACAGACAATATAATCATTTTTTATATTTCTTCTCATTTTTCTGTTACAAGCAACACCGAAATTGAACCAATTGAAATTAAATTATTACAGAAACATCTTGGCATTCATATTCAGAATGGTGAATGGCCCCAAATATTCTAGGGATAATCAACTTTGAATGAAAAATCAATGCCAGTTGGAATGATATATAGTAAATTTACTTTCCAGGCCAAGCAGAATGAGTTAACAGATGCATTGTTGGCCTTACTGTCAATAAACAGCTCCGGTTCGAACACCAAACAAACCTGTAATTCCTTCTCAAAGCGATCAGCCATGAGATTGAGTCTAGTGCTTCAGGTCATGGTTCTCTTGCTCTCGGCCAGTTCTAGCAGAACCACGGAACATTCCACTGAGAGGTTCATGCATGGTACTTTTAGGTGCTCTGCCAAGGAATATCGTAACTGAAATCAAGTAAGTTTTTAGCAGTAATTGGGCTTTGTTTCACTGTTTAAATACAAAAGAATTAGCATGGGCCTCCATATTGTTAATATCTATAAGTATACATAAATCATAGAGTTCAATCACCCACTCAGAGCTTTTACTCAATATGCCCAATAACGCATCTTTGCTCCAATTTGACGTATTGACTTCTGAATCTCAAAAGATATATGAGAACTCTAGGAAATAAAAGATATATATGAACAATAGGAAATAAAAAAGCACCTCATAGATATATAAGCAATAGGAAATAAAAAAGCACCTCATAGATATATAAGCAATAGGAAATAAAAAAGCACCTCATATTAATATCAAAGGAAATATTCAGAAGATCACCAAACAATACGCTTATGGCAGATCTACTGCATGATCTGTTATATAAAGTGAAGCAACATATGATAAGTTATGTAAAGAAAGGACTATCACTTGAGTCGGGTAAATGGTATAGGGATATACTTCTGGAAAATGGAAATATCACATATAACACGGAGGAATTTATCTTCCAGGAATATAAATTTGAATCATTTTTCTTATTTCTTCCCGTTCTTAACTTTCTTTTGCTGGGCCACTGGGCTTCTCACAATGTCTTCTGCGAAGTGAGGTTTCTCCTTTGTTTATACTAGATAATCACAACAGGGTCAATTTTTTGATATTAATATACTATCAGACACAGTTTCCACAAACTAGTCTATACTTTTAATCTTACCTTATACTGTTTATAGGGGGAGATGTCTCATGATGAACACTTGAACATAATGTAATTGTTAACGTGTGGTTTTGGCTTGAACATAATGTAATTGCTAATGTGTGGTTTTGGCTTTGTGATTGCCGAATTATCTGTGAATTTTGTAAATTTCTCACATTAATATAAATAATACTTTTTTTCATACTTCAAAAAATGAAGAAACAAATGTTGAATTTCACATTAGTAAATATTTAGCTTACGGATTGATAATAAGTACCAAGGATTCTACAATAGACTTTGAACATAATAAGCATCTGCCGTCAACTGAGGATTCCTTGAAGTATCGCACCCTGGAACTGAATTCTGAACTTCTTCAAACTAAAATTTGGAGAATCATTAATGTGCAACAAAATACCATTATAAGCGATATTTCATTTTCTTAATTTATTAAGAAGTTAAAATTTATGATTTTTTTAATTATATATAAAAAGCAGTGAGAAAGAAAAAGGATGATTTAGGAGTTGTACAAGTATTTTAATGGATCAAAAAACTCTGGCAGAACTAACTTCATTATTAAAAATACATTTGGAGAGAAGTTTTTGTGAATGTGATTCCACTGAAATTGAATAACAGGTTAATGAGATTTTAGAAACTGAAATTGAATGATAAGTTAATGAGATCTTAGAAAGTAACGTTTTCATAAAATATCATTCAATTTTAGAAACTGAAATTGAATAATAAGTTAATGAGATCTTAGAAAGTAACCTTCTTATAAAAATAAAAATAAAATGTATGTGTAGAGGAGTTTTCAAAAATGTGTTGAAGTGAAATTGAATTTTAAGTTAATAAGATTTTGTAAAGGAACATTTTTATAAAAGATGTTTTATTGTATTTAATTCTGAGCAAAAATGACATAGTTCATAGGTTTTTGGTTAGCTTAGAGTTGGATGGGAGATCTTGATAAATTACCAACCAAGCATTTATAAGAGACTCTAATTCACGAGACACCAGTCCAATCAAGTAATTTTTTTCATTTGTAGAATCCCATCTAGCTTTGATTACTAGTCTTAATCTATGAAGTTGATGCAAAATCACAAAATAGAACTTATGAGAATCTCATATTGAGTCAAATGGCACCCTAAACTCCACTCCTACTCTCTACAAAAGGGGGATTTTTATATTAATATTCAACTTGAAATGGTCTTCTTGGGAATGATATACATAAAGGTAGTTCTATCCACTTAGGATCAGGCAAAATCTGAAGCCAAAGAACACTAATTTTTCTAAAATAAAAACTGAAATCCCAAAAATCCCTCCAAAGAAAATTGTTTTTTGTGCTAAACTTCTTTGCTTGAAAATGAAGAATATGAGAAATACAAGTTCCATCCTATTTCTAGATAAAATTAGCACAAACTATATATTCTCTATTATTCTTGAATGAGGAAATTACATACATATTTATACAATTAATAGTCTCAAGATAGGAATTCTATCTTGGACGTACACTAGTGTGGTTGAGAGATTATCTCAACCACACACTAAACTAGGAGAAACTAAATTCCTATTATATAGGAACAAACTGCTCAAATGGGGAATTACAACCATAGACAAGTAGGAATTAATTATTTCCAACTCCCCCCCTTAATGACTACTTTTCATGATAGTCAAATCCACCACCATCAGGCGAATTGCATGTACAAAACTTCCAAAAACAAAGAGAGATCAGTGCCTTTCTAAGCCAAATATTCATCTCCAAATAACAATTACAAATAGTTGCACTGATTGCGCCTTTCGACGCAACTGTCAGATAGAAAAGTGCACCAACCCTCTTATGCTCAGACACACCAATATCTAAGACCATGAGCCAGGTGTTACTACAGTCCACCTGCTCCTACGAGCACAAAGCTGTCGTGTACACGTTAGCCACTCAGGCAATATGCCACCACCGGGCAAATCTGCCAACTTCAATATGCCACCACCGGGCAAGTCCGATCTACCACCACCGGGCAAGTCCGATCTACCACCACCGGGCAAATCCGCCGACTTCAATATGCCACCACCAGGCAAGTCCGATCTACCACTACCGGGCAAATCTGCCAACTTCAATATGCTACCACTGGGCAAGTCCGATTCGCCACCACCGGGCAAATCCGGAACTTAAATGTGCCACCCCCAGGCAAATCCTGTAGCCACTAAGACTCTATAGAAGGTTTCTGTCTCACCACCAACCATCACATTACAGTGACAAAAGATGGTTTCAGGCTAACCATAAACCATTACAAAGTGGTTTTGAGATCACCACGAACTTTGAGATGCCTTTAAAAAATTTACATTTCATTCTACATTTTGGAGTTTCTGGGTACATACAATGACTATTACAACATGCTAGGGAGTCTATTCCACAAACCACACTAACTTAAACAAACATTTACTTTTTTGTCCACCATAACCGTTGTTGTTGCTTCATTACCTCATCTTTTCCTACATCATGGGCATCCTTATCTGTTCAAAAAACTTCTTGGAACTTCATGCTTATCCTATCATTTGTTAGAGTCATGACTAACGAAACAACTTTACCTACATTGAGTTAGCTAGGCTCAATAAGGCTCAATAATATTTAAACATGGTTTCAAGAAAATTCAACATAAACTCTTCAAATTTAATTTCTCTATCTCCGCCCAAAGATGATCATTTCCCAAACTAAGAATTCTAAGCCCCACGCCGGGTGATGACTTGAACAACATCAATCAATTCCAACCTTGAATAGCAGTTAGTAAAGATTTAAATCCAAAATATGTCTATAGGAAGGAGATGGTTTCTGGAGTTGTCGACGATGAGCTTTTGCCATAAATGTCTGGTCTACGATGCTCAGAAATCAGCATGCGCACCAACTATATCAGTACTAGAAACACCCTCAGTATGTTTGATATGTTTATACCGTCCAGCCTTCCTGGCAAGGGCATATGCATCACTACCATTAGGGAGCAGACATGGGTCATCACCGTGTATAATATAATCAATATTATACTCGTCAAACAACTTCTTCATGAAATTTTCATTTATTGCATATGAAAATTTGGAAACTTCAAACCACTCACCATCACCATCCTTTCTTCGAGAGACAAGACCGAGGGTCCTTTATTGGCTATAATTTCCTCATCGCTGACCATGCCAACGACCAGCTCGTCACCGAGCGCGTGGCCGTAGTGCATCAGGTCGAAGCATCCATCCATGTAAACCCTAACCTTCTTCTTCCGGCTGTTCCGCCTAGGGAACAAACCAAACGACCTCGGCAGTAGGGTCGCGGGCAAGCCCAGGACGGGAAGTGCGCCGAAGTAGCCAGTAGAGAGGCCCAGAGGGGCAGCGATGACCATGAGGCCGCCCATAACACGGGGAACGAAGACAGTGTCCCAGATCCAGTAATTGCTCTCCCATCCCATGGATCCCATCGCATGTCCAAGGGAGGAGGATCACACAAGAGCTGGAAGAACCCTACCAACACCTCAAACTTTCTCTTCTTACGGATCAGTCAGCAGGCTTGAAAAAGCTTGAGCGTACAATTAATGGCATAGTTAATTTTTCCCAGTGTCCTTCCGGTCGCACCTCCTCATGGCATGGTCGAGAACTTTTGCACCTCGGCTCCACGTTGTATTCAAAATGGGCAACATATCCAACACATGATCCATCACTCCACCACTAAAGAAGATTAACTCACTCAATCGATAGCAGATCCACGCAGCGGTTAAACTGCACCTCCTCCTTCACGGTGAAGTGCTCCAACAAAGATCCCCCTTGCTGCGACCTCATCCACGCGTACAAGAGACAACGCCTCCACAACCAGTTGCTTAAGCACTTGAACAGACCACAAAAAAAAAATGATGGACAAACAACATATACTAAACTCTTTATTTTCCCTCAGACCAGGAGGGGCTAGGCCCTCCTGAGCTCTGATACCAAGATAAAAGTAGCACAACCTATATATTCTCTATTATTCTTGAATGAGGAAATTACACACATATTTATACAATTAATAGTCTCAAGATAGGAATTATATCTTGGACGTACACTAGTGTGGTTGAGAGATTCTCTCAACCACACACTAAACTAGGAGAAACTAAATTCCTATTATATAGGAACAAACTCCTCAAATGGGGAATTACAACCATAGACAAGTAGGAATTAATTATTTCCAATTTTTCTAACTTTAGATTATTCTCTTTCCCAAATTCCAACTGGTTCTACTCCATTTCCTCTACTAACGCTAAATTTTCCACTAAATACTATTAAGAATTATGGACCCAAAACTATGAAAATTATAAGGAGCATAAAGATAAAGATGTCACATAAGTTTGCCACTAAATTTTACCATGTTGACTTATAATAATTCCAAAGGGATGAACCCTCAAAGAATTTAACCACCCATTTAAGAACTAAAAAGTTACCTTGATTGACCACATCTCCCAAGCCAAGACTTTCATCTTTGGAATGATGCAACCATCCTAGGGAACCATGGGAAGACCAAATATCATCATATTTAACACATAAATAATATGAGAGGCCTCAAGAATTGTGCTTACCATTGTCATTCTAGCAAAGGGAAGATTCTTGTAAAACCAAATAAGAAGCTTAAGTTGCAATCTATCCAAGCACCAATCCCACAGCAACAAGGGAAAGGTCAGCCCCAAAAAAATGCCAATATGCTAAGCAAATCTCCAAAGTAGTTGGAATCTATGCGTAGAGATCATCAAGATCAACAAGTGAAAAGTCTCTTATGGTCAATAAGGAGCCATCTCCAAAGTGATTTAGTTTTAAGAGTGTGATTCATTAAGATGAAATTTTATTATTTTGATAACATATATACTATTTCATTAATTAAAGCCATCTTGAGTCTGATCCGTTTATTTGCAGATTCAGCATCAATATTTGAAAGGTTTCAGGTTTCTCCCCAAAATCAAGGCGACATATGATTATTCTCAGCTTCATTTTATTGGCCATCTCTGAATATCGCGCTGACAACTTATTCAAGGTTGTTTATCAAATCAATCCTCAGTTTGGCACAGGGACAAGGATACTTTTTTCTCAAGGTTTCAAATGCTTGTTATAATAAAGCCAGTGAAAATCGTTGCCATTTTTCCTTTGATATTAATATATCTGGTTTATTCCAATGGTATGTTTTGAATATATTCCAGTGATTATTTTGACAATATCAGCATAGGAACCCATTGAAGTGAAGTGTTTAATTTCCAAAATATTCTAGAAACTGTAATTTATAAAGTTGTTGTTCTATTTCTTGTTATCTTTTGCCAGCCAGACGGAAACCGCCCATGGTCTATTTGGATCCAGATATCGAGCAATGAAGTGTAATTGTGCATATTTGAATAGAAGCTCTCAATGGGGGATTGAACTCTATGATTGATATGTGTTCAATCCAAGTATAGATATTAAGAATATGGAGGCCCATGTCAATTCTTTTGTATTTATACAATGAAACAAAGCCCAACCTGATTCCAGGGAGCACCTAAAAGCACCATGCATGAACCTCGAAGTGGAATCCTCCAAGGTTCCACTAGAACTAGCGGAGAGCATGAAAATTATGACCTGAAGCACCAGAATCGATTTCATGATTGATTGCTTTGTGAAATCATTACAGATTTGTTTGATATTCGAACCAGAGCTGTTTATATCTAGTAAAAGATGGAGATCGTGGAAGAAATTTCACAACACAAATTTTTGAGCTTTAATGTCGCCCCACATTCTGAACCTAAAAAATCAACCGGATTTCAGAATAAATAAGGCTGGCACTCAGACAGTTGAAGCAAGCATCAACCCCATTATCTCGAGCGGAAGAAAGATGTAGCCTCATGAAGATCTTCCTGTTACAACTTACGACTCTGTTGCAGCCCTAAGAAATCAAGTCAATAGTTAAGCTATAAAACAGTTTAGAGCGTTGGCGTGCACCTCGCATGCTTGGCAGTGAGAGTATGTGTATGTATTTCTGGTAGTAGTTACACTTCCTATTCTCTATCTATTCTCTATATACTCTCCACCTAGTTTGAAATTTCAAATTTATTTTATCTACTAAGTTGAAAAATTGATAGCATTTATTTGTTTTCCACGGTTAACCATTTTAAGTTATATATAACCATTTTAAGTTATATATATATATATAATATATATATATATAGATATATATATATATAATCAAAAATTTAAATTTTCATTATGGTTTTTTAATTAGAAAAACATTAATAATTTAATCAAAATCCCATCCCTTTATTATCAAAATAAAGTATGAGTAAATATTACTACTTTTAAAATGCTATCACTCCACCAAAGCTTTTACAAGTTTTTACACAAGAAACATTTTAAATGCAAGTTTTACATTCGTAAGGTGAATTCAAAATCGAAGGCATTGTTAATTATAACATTTAGTTAACAGCATGAAACAACAATCAACCCTTTCTGTAGCATTGTAAAATGAAAATTATGAAAAAAAATAAAATATTATCAATTTGCTTTTAAAATGCTATCACTCCATCAAGCTTTTACAGAAGAAACATTTTATTTAAATGCAAGCTTTACATTTTCTAAGGTGAATTCAAAATTGAAGGCATTGTTTATTATAATATTTAGTGAACAACATGATAGCAACTTTTACTGCAGCATAGTAAAATGAAAAAGTACTAAAAAATTAAAATAAAAAAGTTAGATTTATTTATTTAAAAAAATTAAAAGAAAATCAATTTATTAGTAAAACTATTCTTATATTTTCATATTCAAAGAATCAAAATTCTTATTATTTAAAAAAACAAAACACTTATCTATTTATTTTCTAAGGAACCAATCACTACAATTGCAATTGCAACTTCAACCATTAATAACAAAAGATTCCACTAAAAAATCTCAAAACTTTGAATATATATAGTAGATAAAATTATGAGAGACTATTTGAAATTTTAAGTATCTAACATAGTTGAAAAAGATGACAAAAGATTCAACTAACATGGTTACATCTTTCTTTTTATGTTCATTCTCTTTATTACCAATGTTCTTCAATTTCAAATTGCAATTATACTTAACTATAAGTCAAATCTTCTCATATGCATTAAATATTTATAAAAATGTCATCAAAAATTCAGCAACTTAAAATCCCATTGTCTTGAATCCTTTACTCAACATAACCCATAAGACTCCATACACATTAATCACTATTGCAAAATAAACAAAATTTGTTGCAAAAGGTAAATAAGGCTAACATCCTAACTCTCAAAGCTCAAGAAATCTTTTTTATTTTGTCTCTCTCCATACCCCATTTACTACACTCCAATGTACATTAGATAATTTGGGCCCATTGAGAGATATTCTCATTAATGCATCTAGTGTATCCAATCCTAGTCTTTATTTTTTGATGCCCTTATGAATTTTTGTTTAGAAAATCCCCTTTTGTACTTGTGAGAATAGTTAGTATAGCTTGCCATAATTTCATAATATAAGGATAAATTTTGTGTCATTATTTTGTGTTGTGAAGAACCTTTCATGCCTCCTTCATTACGAAACCATCAAAAGATACATTTAATGAATCAACAAATGGGTGCAACTTTATTTTTCAATCTTTAACATCAAACAAATGAAAAAATCCAACATTTTTTGATATTTTAAAAATCCAACAATGCTTTGAATTTTTCTCATGACTACTGTTGTGGAGGTAAATCCCCTCTGCGGACAGAGGTGGATCCCACTAGCCCCACAGGGGTCTAGCAACAATCAATCACGCTGTATGCAAGTTCCTAACTATAGAATTTAGAAGTCGATCAGGGAGACCAACCTGGGATCCAACGCTGTTTTCTGTGGGAGAAGTTTCGCTCCTGTCCTCTAGCTCTGGTCGGTCGCTATCCTTGCGCTCCACGCATGGACACCTGCACAAATGAAGAACAACCCACAAATAAGCATAAAATCCAAAATCGTACAGCTATATATCAGTCAAGCAGGATACAATTCACATATTACCAGTAGAACACATGAATGGAACCGTAATAACAGTCGCTTATCATTAAATAGAAAAGAGAGAAGAAATTACAACCACTTAAGGCTTGACGCTGCAAATCTTCTCTAGCGGGGTCGGCAGTCAGTCTGACATGTCTTGCAAAGTCACTTTCTCTCTCCACAATCCGGCAGCATAACCTCTCTTTCAGCTCTTAGCTCAATACTATCTCTCTCTCACCAGCTTGTTCACTCTTTGCACTTTTAACACTAGCCTCCAAAAACTAGCCTGTTCATTATGGGGAGACAGGCCTTTATAGACGGGGGGAGAGGAGATATGCATTGTATGTGGACACATTCTCAGTTTTTGGTAATGTCTCATAATAGCTATTGAGTTGAGTTGCCTTGGATAGAAAAGCCGACGGTCGACTGCTTTCGTGGGCTTTTTCCTTCAGGGAATTGGGTGAGTCACGGAGGGAAAAAGCATTCTAGCATGCGCTGGCCAAAAATCATGCCCAAATTGTGTGGCGCGGGCCGTGCTCTGGGACAGAGCGTCTATGGGCGCGCCTTCTTTGTAGGGACTGAGCCATTGGCGCGGGTTAAAACACTGCGGACCCGCGCTAATGGGAAAAAGGCATTTTCCAAGGTTAATCTTCAGAGGGTGTCTTCAGGGTTATTGAACTTCATGCTCAGGAGACCTCAATGCAAGTGTTTTCAAGTTATGTCACTGGTCACAGGTCCGTAAATGTGTCCTCCAATGTGTGACAGCGGGGGTGTAACAAGGACGGTGATCAACGGTGACAAATTACTGCGTAACAGATGCCCCCTAAAGCATGAGCCTCGAGAAAGAGAGAGAGGTGAAGTGCTTTACAAGATCATATCGAACTGTCGCCGAGAATCTGCATAGAGAGATACAGTATGATAGTTCAAATATATGATGTATGCGGTATGGGCGCAGCCATCCATTGACAGAGTACATAATAATCAAGATCCGTAGTATGGACGCAGCCATCTAGATGGGATCGATGAATAGACTCCGGTATGGTCACAGCCATCCAGTGAAAGAGTCATGTATCAAAATCATGCCTGGATTACAACAGACACAATCCAGGGTCTTGCGCTCCATCTCGACCCGAACACGAGTACAAGTCCAAGAAGGTGAACATGTAAGCTGAAGTCGAACATGCTTGGACATCGTCTGATTACCAGTCAATAATGAAAACTGTTAACAGACGCGAGAGGTACCACCAATAATGACAATGGCCCTCAAGGTACTACAGGTACAGTCTACGGC